>PVJA010018828.1:0-39332 GCA_004027025.1 Myocastor coypus
TTTTTTTTTTTTTTTGGTATCTTCCAGGGTCAAATCTCCTCAGGATTAAATTTGAGACCATAGACAGTACTTTGTAGAACTGTTGTTAGTCTTAGCCTTCGGGATGAGTCACGGCCAGTGCTTGGCCATTTTGCTTTCTGTGAAAGCCTGAGAGAATGTTTTTCTGTGGGTGACTCTCCTTAGACGCACTGTAGTTCATTCATCCATTTCCTCTGAGGTCCCATAATCTCCTTGACCAGGAAATTTGGGACACCTCTGAGTTATAGGATATTACAGCACAGATTCTCTTATATCCTGGGTCTTTATTGACCTTGAAGGGCTAGGGCCAAAATATTGGCTATCCTTATAGCCCTTCTTTTTCTCCAATCGTCGGTCTGTTAACTTACATTCTCAACCCTCTAGCAGAAAAGCTTTGTGATACTATTACTCTTCAGCATATTGAGTATAGCACAATGTAACGCTAAAACCATGTTTGGAATACATGTCACTCTTGTCTTTTTGATATGTACTGCTCCTGGTGTAAACTCAGTTACTGTCATTCTCTCAAGAGTAGTACTTGAAAATAAGAGACTGGGCCAAAAACCATATTCTTGATAGGCTACAACTTTGTATTTCCTTGAATTTCCAAATATCTGTGTCAAAATTGTGTAACTGCTTATATCACATTGTATGGAAAGTTATTAGAATATCAATGATGGTCAGAAAATATCATTTACCATCTAAGTCAAAGATATTTGATACTCAGAAAGCCAGTGATGATAAGCCCAGTACCTACGTCTTTTTGCTTTTGTTCTATGAGTTTCTTTATGAGTTAAGTAAGTTTCTTGCATACAGCATATTTTGGATTTTGTTTCCTCATCGACTCTGCCAGTCTATTTCTTTCAATTGGAGAACTGAGTCCATTTACATTGATCGTTATAATTGAAATGTATTGCCATGTCTTTTATTTACTACTGTTTAACACTTTGTCTCCTGTGATTAATTGGTTGCCCTATTTGGTGGGTTCTTTGTGTTCTCATTTGCGGAGTTCCAGTCATTTGGGTCCCTCTCCAAAATATCTTTCAGTAGTCTGTGTAGTGTTGGCTTTGATGTCATGAAATTCTTTAGTTTTTCCTTGTTTTGGAAGTATTTCACTTCTCCTTCATACTTTAGAGACAGTTTTGCAGGGTGTAGCAGTCTGGGCTGGAATTTATTTTCATGGAGGACTTGAAGCACTCTACTCTATGCTCTTCCTGACTTCATGGTTTGTGAAAAGAAATCCGCTGTTATTCTGATGGGTTTCCCTTTGAATATGGTCTGTTTCTTTTCTCCAGCATTTTTTACTATATTATTCTTCTGCTGGTTTTCTGGAATCCTGAATATTGTATGTCTGGGTGTGTTTTTAGTTAGATTAATGTTTTTTGGAGTTCTATATGCTTCAGTTAACTGATTGTCTGATTGTTTTCTCATATTTTCAAAAATTTCTGCTCTTTCTTCTGCTCATAATTTTGTATCATTTATGTTCATTACTTTTTTATTGATTCCTATTAATCCCACATTGTTCATTTTTCCATTATCTTGTAGATGTTGAATTATTTTTTTCCTGTATCCTAGTTATTTTTAAGAGATCCTTTCATACCTTTTCACTAGCTGCAACTGTGTCTTTAAAATCTGAAACTGTCCTCTCATTCATACTTTCATTCGTGATTGAGATTTTTCTTGTATATCATTTTGAAACCATTTCATGTGATCTATTTCTTTCCTATATTGCTTATTTAGGGAATTCATCATTTTTCTATTCTCCTGTAATTTTTTTTCATGATTTAATATTTTATTGCTTAAATTTAACAATGGTTATATTACATATTTTCATCATTCCTGTAGTTTTTTATCAATGTCTTCTTTGGTATCATTTAAAGTTTTCATTAGAGTTATCCTTTCTTTCTCCACTTCAGGGATTATTTCTTTGATCTCCTCTCTACCTTTTTGCAGTTATTCCCCTATTTTAGATGTTATTAATTTAGAGATGTCTTTTTTTCCTTCAGTGGTTATTTCTGGTCTGACTCCCTCTACATGTTTCTGCAGTTCTTTTTCCACTTCAGAATCTATTAATTCATGAATGTCCTTTTTTACTTTAGATGTTACCTTTCATCTGAGTTCCTCTATAGATTTCTGCGCTTGTCTATCTACCTCAGATGCTACCAATTCAGAGATTTTGGCTGCCTGATTCCCGTTTTCTACAATAGTACTGTTTCCTGTATTTGTTCTGGGTGGACTCGGGACCCAAGATTGCATCTTTTCCTTCTCTTTGTCATTTTGTATGAACTCTGCACTTTGGTGAAATTATGCTGTTAGTACCTATCGAAATTTGGGTCTAGATCCACCAGTCTTGATCCCTTCCAGATGTTGTACTCAGCTTCTTCCTGCTGCAATTTGGCGCAGGCCGGGATGGTCAGCGTGAGCTGACAGGGATGGATTTCTGGGGGCTAGCAGAGCTGGGGCACAAGCAAAAGAAGAGGTACTGCCTGGGCGCAGGCCTGGGCGGGTCAGTGTGGGAGGGCGGGGGCTGGGTTTTGGTGGCTGGCACGAGTGAGTGCATGCTGGATGGAGAGGTCCTAGACTTAGGCCTGGATCCGTCTGAGTGGGCAGGCAGGGGCTAGATTCTGGTGGCTAGCATGTGGGAGTGCATGCCAGAAAAAAGGTCCCTAGAGTAGGCCCCAGTCAGTCCACGTGGGTAGGCAGTGGCCGGGTTCAGGTGGCTGGCAGTGCAGGAGTGCATGCCAGTGGACAGTTCCTACCTGGACAAAGGCCCGGGTTGGTCAGTGTGGCGGGTGGGGCCGGATTCCAGTGATTGGCACGTGGATATGCATGCTGGCAGTGAGGTCCAGGGCACAGTCATGGGGTTCAATTCTTGTATCTCTAAATATTTATCATTTATTTATGGTTAGTATTTTCAAAATCTGTTCTATTTTTTGTATTGTACAGTACATTATCATCATCTACCAGAACTTACTTCTAATGTAATTTAGCACTTGCTGACAAATTGTTCGCTTGTTAACAATAAACAAAAGTACTTTAAAATTATAATATTGTAAAGGCAGGCATGGTGGCCAGTGCCTACCAATTTCAGCACTCTGTTAGGTTGAGCCAGGAAGATTACAATTTCAACAAGATTGTATCTGTAGAAGTTAGTGATGTAGCAAGACCTTGTAAATAAATAAATAAATAAATACATGTGCTAAGCACAAAATTCATAAGTAAACAAATCTTTTTTTCAGTCCCTGATATTGAAAAAAAAATGTATAAATTATTATATTATCAGTGAATGTTGGAATGGCTCTGAATATAGTCAATGGAAACAATGAAACAATAGAAAAATATAAATTTACAATAAATTTTAATTAATGAAAATAAAATTTCCTGTTCCTAGTTATATCAGATCTTATTTTTAAAGGAAGATTTTTTTTAAAGTTTTCAATGCAATTTATGAATAGCAGAAAATTAAAAAAATGTTTGCCAAATACAATGTTAAAATTTAATTTTTTCTATATTTAACAATATATGAATTTTGTAGTTTTCTGAGCTCCAATTTGTATAAAACTATTCTTTCTAGTCATCATATTTGTACTGATAGATACAGAATATGAAACAAATATTTGGATTACAAAATACCTTTTAGTATGCAATACTTATTAAAATGCTGGAAGTCATAGAAAACGATTTTAAATTATCTTAACTGCTTATAAATCTCCCTAGAACTGAGGGAAAAAATCTGGTCTCTTGTAGCATTATCTTTGAATATATTCTCTGTGGTTAATGTGTTTAAAGCATATTTAATGTTCTTTCCTAGTGTTACTGCATTCTATTAATTATTTCTACCTGAGTACTCTAATCTCTTTTTAACTGCCCATTATTCTACCTGTTTATACACCTAAAAATTGAAAATAGCATTATCATTCCTTGATGGATCCTAGATGGATGAGGTTTTTCAGTCTTGTTGGTTTGTTTCTTTGCATATTTCCAAATTTCTTGTAGTACTTAAAAGTTGCATTAGTAATATTTTTGAGTTAAGAACAATCTTGTATATAATGTAAAACTATAGTCACTATAACCATTGAAAATAATGAAACAGGGCCAGTGAGATAACTCACTGGACTAACGAACTACTTAGGCAAGCACAGAACCTAGGATTCATTCCCCAGCACCACATTCTGCACAGGCCTCACCACTGTACAGGCTGAGCCATCCACTGTGACCAGGCACACACCTGTAATCTCAGCATTGAGGAGGCTGAAAATAGTATGACCAGTATAAGTCTGAGCTGTGTAGTGAAACAAAATACACAATATATAATACCTGTACAAAATATGCAAAATAGTAATAATAATAATAAAACATTGATACATTTAGTCATTCTTGTGTTCACACATAAAAAAGAAGTTGTGTGTGATAAACAACAAAAAGAATATCTGAAAATTTATAGTGAGTTGGATGTGATATTAATAGGGAATCTTATAACTTTCCATTATATCTAATTTATTTATCTTTTAAAACAAAATGGCATTTATAAAAGAGATGCTTATCCAACTTTTAACTTTATGTTTAAGTGGTAAGTTAAAGTTCATTTTTCCTATATATTTGATCGAGTATTCTGACCTTTATACATCAAGTATTCATTGCTGAGTCATTAAATAGTATCAGTAAACCTCATAAGTATATTTTAAGAGAACAAGATATATATAGCAAGAGGTGAAATTAAAGGTCATTAAAGGGAGAATAAGAGATTACATAATCTTCACTTGTGTAGGAAGCTGTAGCTTTAGAAGAATGTCCAAATGTTGAAAAGTAGTACAAGGTAAGAAAAAGAAGTTCACAGAAGAGCCGCAGCAGAACAGTATGACAACGCTTGAACATGGTGACAATATGTCAAGCACTACTGGTGCAGATTCACATGTCAGGGCTAGTAAGTCCAACTTCAGAGATCCAGCAAGGTTTGGAGTACCCATTCAGGGGACACCTGACACAGAAAGCCACAGCCTAGCAGAGAGAGGCTGCCTCCACATGAGGATAAAGGCATGATACCCAGGGGCATAGTCATAGCAGGGTGAGGAAGGCATCCAAAGGAAGAAGAGGGTGACATCGCAAGGAGTCAAGACTCATGGAGAATCGTGGTGGGCCACCCTCATGAGTAACTGTTCATTCTGGGTTGTGGTAGGAGAGCCCAAGCTTAGTAATGATAAAATCTGGATGTGCCCTCATGTAATGTCAGCGCCCAAGGAGGGTGAACGTGGCACCCACAGGAGAACATGGTTAGTATGGAGGAGGGCTTCGGTTATGTCAGGCTTTAGTGGTATGGAGTGGGACAAAGTGTGGTGTATTTTCAGAAAACGTTTCTACTGGAATGTGTGATACATAATAATAGTATCCATTTTGGAGAATTTGTACATATTCACTTGTATATGATCTCTGGATCATCTCCCATCCTCTCCCCTATACCCTCTCTTCTCCTTCCTCCATCTTCTCCACTGAAGGCTAAGTAGGACAACAAAAGCAGAGATGTCAGTCAGAAATTGTAACAAAGACAAAAGAAGGCAGGAAAATTAAGGTATGTGTGTGTTTGTTGAGTCCAGCCCCGAACAATGAAAAAGCTTTTGTTCCACAGAAAGGGAGTGAATGGTACTCCAGGCACAAATATAATCAGAATGTCATATTTTTATTTTGGGGATCACATACAGAAACCACTAGGAATACTAATACAATAAGGACAAATATTTTAGAAAAGGGTGATAATGACAGAAATGTGTCTTACAAATTAAGAAAATATTTTATTCAGAGTAGAGTCATAGAAAGTAATGCAATAGAATGCTTATCAATTACTTGAGGAGGCTTTAATGTCTTATAATCAGTATTTGTCTTGCTTCTCTCCTTACTTGGACAAAATACCTGACATTCAAAGTTAAAGCAGGAAAGGTTATTCTATTTGACTCACAGATTGCAGAGATTTCAGTCCATGGTTGACTGGCTGTTAGGCCTGGTGGCTGAGCAGAGGACATTGCGAAGGATGGATAGAAAGCAGAAAAAGCAAAAAGCAAGGAATTTTAACAGCTTCTCCCTGCCCTTTTTTAATTTTATAACTCTAAATTTTTAACTGGTGATCTACCTTTGGAAAGCCACTCACTTCTGTATATGAGTGAATGTACATGCTTTGTATGCATTTCCTTACGGAATTCCACAAATAAACATGAGCATGGACAATTTAATGTGGTTTATCATTTTCATCACATCCTGCAAGCATTGTTAAATTCAACTGACATTGTTTAGCTAGCCAACATTTCCCTGTGGATGACGAAGTGCATAGACTCACATTCAGAAGCAACCTCTTTGACCTAAGTAATGAAACCAGTCATACAGCTGTTGTCTCTGTGTACACTGGCATAAAATGACCAATTACATTTTCTTGATGTGTAATCATTCCAAGATTTGCATAGTTCTGCAGCTGTGGTGCTGTTTGAAAACAAAATTGCACATAATGATCTTCCTGAAAAGTCTAGCTAATATAAACAAGCATTGTTGTCCTGTCAATATCAGCAGACTTGTCTGTCTGCATTGTACACCATGACGACGCATTAATCCTCTTTAATAATTTTTCTCCATCATTGTCTATTCATCAGTTTGTCTACTGGTGATGCTAACAGAAAATGGAATGTGCCACTGTTTGGACTGCAGCCCTCCCTAAAAGTTCACAATAGGTGTCCTTAGCAGTTGCTAATATAGCCTCTTTGAATGATGCTCTCACTTCAGACATTTTTGATGAAGTGGTTAACTTCAACAATTGTTTGTGTTCTTCATATTCATTTAAAAACAAAACCTCAAATGCATGTCTCTTAATGCTTAGTCTCAAAGTGATGAATTGGTTTTGAAATTTTCATGTTTTTTTTGGAGAGCTCTTCCTTGCATAGTACAGAAAGCAAACTGAAAGAACGTAAATCACTTGTCATGATAAATCCATAATTTAAATAGGATAGTTCACATTTTATTTAGAAGCTTACTTTTTTTGATTGTCCAGTCTTTTGCTATCTCATTTTTCAATGTTTTCCCCCTTTTTGAAGAAGCTCTTCAGTGAAGTTTGTTTTTCTATTCATTTTTACTAGGATTAGCTTTTGGACTTAACAAGACTGTAAATGAACAGTACACAAAAAGGATTGGAAGGAATTCATAAATGAAGTAAAGCACAGACCACATGCAAACTAAAATTAGTGTTGAATTATTATTTAAGTCCTGCCACCACATCCAACTGAACAGTTGGATCACATAAACTTAGTAGTCTCTGCAAATGTTACCAGATATGAGATGTGACTTAGTTGTCACCTGCCACTCACTGATAGGTTTTGGAATGAGTCTGCATGTAAGTGACTTATTGTGGACTCCAGACAGTCAAAGCTTTTTGCTAATACCAACCCCACATTCGTTTCCACTCACTAGTCCTAGCAGTGCTGCCTTCACGCTACCTCATTTCACCAGGCATTAGGTTATCACAAGGAGCACACAGCTAGGATTCCTTGCATGTGAGTTTCACAGTAGGGTTTAGATTCCTAAGAAAATCCAGTGTTACCACTGACCTGAGAGATGGTGGTGGGGTTGGGGCAGCAATTCCAGTGGCAACCAGCAACTGTTCACACAGGTGAGCCTTCACTCCCTAGCCGGGCACTCACCTTTGGCTTTCTGTGCAGTCTCTTCTTAACATGCTATAGATAAGTACCGGTTCATGGCTCAGATTCTGGGCACACCTGCTTAACAAGATAGTGGTCAAAACACATACAGACAATATATAAGTCTGTATAAGAACCTCTGGTAGTTATTGCCTAATATATTTGTACTAATAACACTAAGAGGTTAAAAGATAATGAGCAGCTTCAAAGTGACAGTTAATAATTTGGAAATACAGATGATTACTTGCAAATGTTATTACAGACAAATACAGATAAAATATGGAAGTTTCAGAAACAACTCAAAGATACACAGGAGTATTTGTACTATGTAGTGGTGCACTGAATATGGAAGGATCAATTTGATTTCGTTTATACATTCTCTTCTGTTATGAGGGTAGGCATATTCATTTGCTAGAGATGCCTTAATAGAGCATCACAAATTCATACAGCAAACTAAAGAAACTAATTTATTAGCCTAGAGATCCAAAGGCTAAAATCAAGATTAAGTAGTTGAGGCAAGGTCAGCTCCTTCTGTGGAGTGTGAAGAAGAATCCATTCTCTAACTGTCTGAAGCTTTGATGAATTGCACGTAGACTTGCATTTTCCTCAGTCTGCTTCATTATTCTCATCCCTATCTTCTTGTTCACATTGAATTTTCCCTATTTGCATCTGTACGTTCAAGCTTTTCCTTATTAAAATGCCACAGTAACATTGGCTAAGAGGAACACCTTGCCCAGCTTTGATGTCAGCTAATTACACCTACAATTACCCTATTTCTAATTAAGATCATAGTGTGAGATACAGGTGCAAGTATTTCTTCATGTAAGTATTAGAGTTACAAAACTCAACTAATAACAGAAAACAGCAGGTCAGATTTCTTCAGACAAAAGATTATTAACCTCTGGATTTCTCTAGGAGTATATTCCTTGATATCTTAGAAATACAACAATGCTTAATATTTTGATCATATGAAAAATTACATGCTGCATATTGTAATATAGTGCACTACAACCTTTCAAAAGCCCCTTTGCTTTGGCAGCACTAATGTCATTTTGATTTGTGCCAAAAATCATTCCAGACTTGACAGAAGAGCAACTGTGAACCTAGCAAGAACTATGATGTAAAAGATCTCATGCAGAATGAAATTAATAATCTTCTAGAATAAAAATGATTGTACTCTATTTAAATAGCATTAGTTCATTTAAACTGGGAAAGTTACTCTCCATTTCCTGAACTTATTATTTTAGTATTACTTCGACAAGTAGTACAATTCCAGAGGAAAAATGCACAGTTATCATGGGAGAACATGGTGCAGCTTGCCAGGTAGGCACGTAAGCCACCTACTTCTCTCCCTAGCCCCCAGAAAAAGGGCAGTTTTGAATGTTTCTCTCTGCAATACTTTTATGAGCTCAAAAGAACTCAGTCTTTTTTCTTTCTGAATTCATTTTAATGAGAAAAAAAGATAAAATAGCAATGAAACAGTTTCAAAACAAGTTAGTAGGATGGCTACAATAATTAATACCATGCATATTGTTGTTTTCATAGTAGTTATTCAGAGGACAAAACCTGGTATTTTGTTTAAAAAATATTAGTACAGCTTATTCTCAATGAATTAAGACAAAGTAGCTATATATCTATGCTTAACTCTTTTGTGTGTGTGTGATTACATATATACATATATATATATATATATATATTCTTTTTAAAGTTTCTAATACTAGAAGAAAATATCATACTTTCACTTATAAATAGTCAGAGATACAGTATGAATCATAAAACCAAAAGTTTAATTAAACAATAGTCAGAAAATTAATTAAATATTAATTACAATTAAATTAAATATTTCAAAACTATTGCAAAATTCAAACTATGGATCCAACTTAGAGGCCATATTGTTATGTATCATATGTATGAATCTGTAATCAATTCAGAGTACTTGCATAGTTTTTGAATAGGTTAATATATACAAAGGTATCAACTAAGAAAAAGTTTCCATGCTAGTAAAAACATTACTAACATAAGAATAAAACAACATAACTACTGGATATCACACAAAGTTTCAGTAAGTCATGTACATGGACAGTTTCCATGAACTTTACTGATGGCTAGGTGTCACTTGTGGGACTGAGATACTGCTATTTCCTTGATATCTACCCATTAGACCCAGATAGATTTGTGACCCCTAGGTTGCAGGAGAAGTCTGTTTGTAGAATATGCTGATGGATATATTCTGCTTCTCTGTACAAAAGCATAGTTGAAAGACTGCTTTTGTGTACCACTTTTCTCCTTTGTTTAATTGTCTGTCCTATTTGATATGTTCTTTCCACTCTTCTTCATGGAGTTGTGGTCATTTTGATCACTCCCTAAAATATCTCTTCATAAACTGTGCAGTGTTCGTTTTGTCATCATAAAATTCCTCAGTTGTTCTTTGTCATGGAAGGATTTCACTTCTCCACTGAACTTGAAAGAGAGTTTTTCAGGCTATAGCAATCTGGGTTGAAATTTGTTTTCTTGCAAGACTTGAAGTACTTTGATCCACTCTATTCTTGACTTGATGGTTTGTAAAAAGAAATCCGCCACTGTTCTAATGGATTTACCTTTAAATGTGATCTGTTTCTTCTTTCTAGTGACTTTCAATATATCGTTCCCGTGCTGAATTTCCGGGATCTTGATTATCATATGTCTCGATGTGGTTTTAATTCAGTTGATGTTATTTGAAGTTCTATAAGCTTCAATTACTGCAATGTCAAATTGTTTCCTCATGTTTGAGAAGTTTTCTTCTGTTATTTCTGCCCATATTCTTTTTATATCATTTGAACAGACTCCTTTCTCATTGATGCCTATTAATCCTATATTGTTCTTCTTTTCATTATCTTGCAGATGTTGAATTATTTTTTCTTGCATCCTACTTATTATTAAGAGATCTTTTCTTACCTCTTCACTAGCTGCAATGGTGTCTTTAAGGTCTGAAAGTCTATATTTCACTTTCATTGAAACAGTTTTGCCAGCTTGTGATTGAGGTTTTAATTTCCTGTGCAGCACTTTGAATCTGCTTCATGCATTCTATTACTTTCCTATATTATTCATTCAAGGATTCCATCATTTTTATATTCTCTTCTAATTTTGAATCAGTGTCTTATGTAGAAGCACCTAGTACTTCTTTTATTTTAGAGTTTTTTTTTTTTTTTTACTTCAGAAATTATTTCTGATCTCATTTCCTCTATACCTTTCTGCAGTTGTTTAGATGCTATTATTTCAGAGACTTCAGGTTTGTGATTTTCTTCTATACTATTGTCGCCTGTATTTCTTCTGGGTGTGCTCAGGGCTTGAGAGCACATTTTACTCCCTCTCTTTGTCATTTTGTAGAGCCCTGCCTTCTGACTTTTGGTATAGAGCTTAGCACCAGATCTGGATCTACCAAGTTCAAACTCATCCAGGAGGATGTGGCTTGGATCTGGCTATTAAGCTCCACTTCTTCCTACTGCAGCCCTTGGAGGTGTGCCACTCTGGCAAGATGTTCTGCTCCTGGATCAGCTGGATGAGTCAGGGAGTTTTGAGGCAGTTTTTCACCATAGGCCTCTCTGATGGATGAAGTTCCACTAACATTGTAGGCCTTGTTGCTGGGTTCAATGAGTTTCCAGTGGGCCCTGGGTGTCTACCTCACACACTGGGCCTGCTTCCTGGATAATGAGTTTCCGGTGGGCTCAGGGTGGTCTCACTCATGTGCCAGACTTGGTTGCTGTGTCAAATGTGTTTCCCAAAATAACTCAGTCTTGAACATGTTTTCCTATATCATTTAAATTTCATATTCTGGTTACATGTTTTCACTCATTTGTCTTATGTTCTTCAGGTGATAATAAACTGGAATGTGAAAATCAATGTAAATCAGAAATTTTTAGTAAAATGAGGGCGATGTTTCATAATAATATAGAAATTTAAATTATAGCTCAAAAGCAGTTGCAATCAGAATCAATTAAGGTGAAAAGTTTGATTTGCAAAGAAAGGTCAGATAAAAAGAAGTGTCACCTGACACAGTGTGTCACTGTTTCAGTGTGTCGGAGTAGTCATCTAGACAGCCTTCTTGTTCCTGGATTACATTTTCAACTTAAAAAAAACCTACATATTTTATATTGCAAGTATGCAAAAACAATATCACTTACTTTAGCTAACCAATATTAATAAGAAAAAAAATAACTAGATGATCCAGTATTTTTTTTCTCATAAAAAACTGCTTTATGGACTCCAGTGGCAAATTTATGAAAAGCTAACATTTCGATCTACTCAGATTCACATTGCTATAACAATTACGTGTGTGCAGTTCCCACTGCACTCACATTCTAGACCAAAAACAGACACCCAGGAGTTCTCTTTAAATTTCAAAATTAAAACCACAGTGCTTTGCCTCACATGATTCTAGACAGGTACTGACAAGTAGGTTCAGGCTTCCCTGCAGCTCCCTTCTGTCGCTTGCACATTGTTCCAAAATCTTATTTCATTCACAGTCTACACTCTTAAAAATGCATCTATAATTTTATAGTTAAGTGATCTAAATGATTTGTTGGATCTTTAAATATTTCAAGGAGTAGACTGAAAGAAAAATGCACCAATGATTATCGAAAAAGCAAACAAAATCCTCTTAAATACATAAATACTTAAATATAGAAAAAATATTGATAGTCAAATATATTTACTAGTTGTGCGAAAAAAGGGAGGCGGGCCCTTGATGCCAGGGAGGACTGAAGAATAAGACCTCAAGCAAATGCTGCCTGTGGGGCTGGCCTTGCACTTGGAAAATTTAAACCTAATTTATACATACATATCTGTGTGTATATATATATATATATATATATATATATATATATATTTTTTTTTTTAATATTTTTATTAAAAAATCACACTCACAAGTAAAATCCTTGCTAATTTGTTTACAGAGTGCAACACGCCACTACAGTGCATTCACTCTAGAGAACATGAAGCTCAAGGTCTAAAACTCCCTGGGTTCCCGCTTACGTCTATGGTTGAAAACGTAGCTGGTTGCACGACACAAGTGCCTGTGTAATGAAGCCTTGGCCTTAACGCCTGCTACTCATTCATTGCAACGTAAGGCTGAAACCCGGAAAGTAAACTGCCAAAATCCGATGAGGTACAGATTATCTGAATAGAATTTATGGCCTGCTGTGAGCAGTCAGTAATCCCAACACACATTACTGCTTTGTAATAAACTCTGTATGGTTTGCATGTCCTTCAGTAACTGAAGATTTTTCCTGCTTTTCTCTCCAGGTTTCAGTTTGGCAAAGTCCTTCTTACTTGTGGTCCCCGTGGCCCGAGACGATCGGCTGCTGCTGCTGCTTCCTTCTTTCTTCTGCTTCTCTGGCTTCTGCTTCTCCATCTGTGTTTGGTATTTTCGAACTTTAGTTATTTGATTGGCTTTTGCTTCCATCCTTCCCACTAATGCCTCCAGTTCACACTCTAAGTGGCCTTTCAATTCAGTGCTTGGTGATTCCTGAATAAGTTTTGCAAGCTGCTGGTGATCAAAGCTCATCTGGCCAAACTCATCCTGCAGGGTCTGTAAGACTTCTGCCAACTCCTCACTGATGCTGCTGGCACGGGGAGGGGCTGCTGATTTCTTATTTCTCCCTCGAGAAGGTGTTTGTTTGGCCAGGGGAGTGTCGCTCACCCTCGGGCATTGCACGACACTCTACTGTGCTGCTTCATCAGGTGCAAGACATGCTGCACATTGGCCACCACAGCATGGCTCGGACTAGTGGACTTTCCAGCCACAAACGGCATATCCCGCAAGCACAACCTATAGTGAGGCTGTGTGCCCAAGTAGTTCCTCGGTCCTTTCTTTTCTGATGGTTTTGACTTCTTTTTTTTTAAATTTTTCTTGCAATAGGAGTACATGAAGTTGTTTTGTCTCCCAAGGTAATTCTCTTTGTTTCTAAATGAGTCTGCAGCTCATCTGCCTTAGCTTGCATACGTTTCCTTTCCTGCTCTTCTTCATGGAGTTTTGCTTCCAATTCTTCCATCTTTTTTTCTGCTAGGGCCTGCATCGTGGTAAGTTTGTTATACTCTTGTTCAAGAAGATCCACCTTTACAAGTTGACTCTGAACATGTGTTTGATCGTGTTGTCGTTCTCTCTCTAGCATCACCTGCTTCTCCAAGACTGAGGTTCTCTCCATCTCTGCATGCTTTATCATGTTCTGCATGTATTCCAATTGTTTTTCTAAAAGATTACATTTGTTTTCTGCAGCAAGCAACTGAGATGTCAGTTCTTTATTATGTTTTGATTCTTCATTCTTTGAATTCTCCCTTTCTTGTATCTGTTCGTCTAGCACTTTTTTATATTCAGTTGTTTCTCTAGACAAAGTTTTCACACTTTCTTCTGCCTGAATCCTCTCAAGTTCCAAGCGCCGAATCTTACCTTAAAGATTCTTCAGGGCAGAAAATATGGCTCCGCTATTGCTTTCTGGATAAGCAAATGTAGGCTTATTTGGGGAGCGTCGTAGTTCACTATTAATGAAAGGTTTATCACGTGGATATAATACATATGGAGATGAAGAACGATGAACCATATATCCATTAGTCTTTGTTGGTTCAGCTAAGACATTCGAGAGCTGAGAATCAGAAGCCACTGACAACGATGCCGCCGCCATTGTTCGGGGCGCACAGCGCCTGCCTCCGCCCTCTGGGTTCGCTTTGGGTTCTCGAGCTCTTCTTCAAGATTCTAGAGCCACCCACCAGGGGCCAGCCCAAAGGGAACCCCAGGTGGTAGGGGCGGGGTGGGGGGGTGCCGCTGCCGGGGTGAATACACCCCGCCACACACACTGCCTCACGGGGACGCCCACGCTCTAAGAGCGCCGATCCAGCATATTAAAAAATAGATTATCTCAAAGGTATCAAACTTTATGTAAATTGTGATGAAAAATATATCTCGCATCAAATACACTGACCTTTGGGAGACTATTAAGGCTTAAGACTTTATTATTAAAATATCCCATTAGTATATCTCACAGATCTAGAAAATTATTCCTAAAATTAATCTAGAATCAGAAGAAAGCTAGCACAGAGAAAGCATCACAATCACTCACTTGAAATTATACTACAAATCTGTGATAAAATCAGCATGGTACTGGAAAAAAAAAAAAAAAAGACCTGAGAATTCATGGACTAGAATAGCTAGATTAGAAGGTGTAGACATAACTACAAACACACTCAGCCACCATATCTTTGATAAAGGGGCCAAGCATGTTCGTTGGAAGATAGCTTCTTTCCTAAGTGATTCTGGAAATACTGGCTATGCACATGTTGAAAGCTTAAAATAGGCCTATGTCTATCACCAAGCACAAAACTGCAGTCAGAAGAGTTCAAAGATTTAAATATTAAATTGAACACTAAATCTTCTGGAAGAGAAGGTAAGTAGAAACCTTAGGGACCAAGGGGTAGGGTAAGAGTTGATGAAAAAAATCAAACTACACAGGAAATACTCCAAAGAATCAACAACTGGGATCTCATCTTTTTGTTACAGTGATCCAGGCACACCCATGTTGATAGTAGAATTCATAATTGTTAAATATGTTTATTTAATTATTTATTTGAGACAGGGTCTCGATACACAGCCCAAACTTGTAGTGACACTCCTGTCTCAGTTTCCTCAGTGCTGGAATTACAGGCCTGCACCACCACGCCTTGTTTCATTGGTTCAGCCATGCATGCAGTACCAGGGGCCTGAGTCCTTGCACTTCCCAGGAAGGCACTTTGCCTGCCAAGCTATCTCCCCAGCTCCATTCATCTTTTTAAAAAGTTTCTACATTTCAAAAGAAATCGCCAACAGAGTAAAAAGAAAATCCAGGAATTGGGGAAAAAAATTATAGCAGACCATCCTTCAGGCAAAGAACCCCTGTCTAGAACATAGAAAGAATTTTTAAAAGTCAGGTCCTCCAAATCCAAAGACCAGTCCAAAAATGAGCATTTGAGATGAACAAACCCTTCAGCACTTAAGACATACAAATGACAAATACATGAAAGATGTTCAATAGCATTGGTCATTTAAAAGACGCAAATTAAAACAAGCCTGTGACATTATTGTATGCCGGAAGGAATTACTAATGGTAGGAAAGTAACGAACAACAAATACTGGTGAGGCTGAGGGGAAATGGGAACTCTTCTCACTGTTGGTGGGAGGGCAGACTGATACAGTCATTATGGGAATAAGTATGGAAATTTCTTTAAAAAACTAGTATTGGAGGTCCCATTAAAGCTAGCTATTCCCCTCCTAGCTATTTTTCCCAAAGAACTGAAATCCTTATATCACAGCAATATATGTGCACCCATGTTTATAAACAGCACAGTTTGTCATAGGCACATCTTAGAAAAAAACCAAATGCCCATCAATTGAAAAATGGATTAAAAAGATGTGTGTATTTTTTAACCCAATGGAGTATCATTTTGCTATATAAAAGAAAAATTCTAGGCTTTTGTAGATAACAGGATACAGCTAGAGACTATTGTGATAACTGCAATAAATCAGACCCACATGTGCATGCAAACACTATTATCTCACTCGAGTGAGAATGTGAAAGAGTAGTTAAAAGCTAAAACGTACAAAAGAGAAAAGTTGTTCAATAAGAAGGAAAATCCGGGATGAGGAAAAGGACAAATGAAAGAAAGCAAAAGATATGTTTACGTATATATGCAGAATAGTTTTGATAATTGTACTATTGATTTCTGCTGGGTTTTTTCGAAAGGAATAGTTAATGCTTAATTTTTTAATTGTTTTTCTTCATTTGAATTTATTACAATTTTTTATTAAAGTTTTGTTTGTCCTTTAAACCAGTCTTATATGTTTATATCTGGCAATCTAAACAATTTATTTCAAGATAACATCATGTAATACAGCAACCATTATTGAATTCCTGTTACTTTGTTTAGTATTTATCTTTACTAATGGTGACTTTTGCTATCACTGTTTTGTATTCAAAAAAATAAAAATATTAAAAATTAAAACTAAAAGTGACTCCTAGTTTATGATGTAGACATATCAGAGAAATGTTTTCTCAGACTTCCAACAGAAATAGATAGCTGGTATACATATGACAATATAATAATAGACCAGGATTTTACACAAAGAACAAATGTAACTTAACTGTGGATTTCAGATCTGTGATACACACAATCATATGCCCTGCTTAATATCATATGGAGGCACAGGTTGCCTTGGACTTTTCTTTATGCAATGCCTTACTTTCATCAGACAATTTTAAAGGATTTCCAACAATTTTATATGACCACTTTTGTTTGAATGGGCCCTTAAAGATTACCTATAAAAATTAAATAATCCATTCATAAATTCCAGTGAAATAGAACTTGTCGTCCACAAGTCCATTCCTTGACTCTCACTGCTTTCCCTCTGTGGGAACATGGTCAGAACTCTGTCTTGTCCAGCATGTGTCCTGCTACTCATTTCACTTCTGAGTATGATATCCACTTAGCTCTTCACTTCACATTATTTTTCCTAAATAAAAAATAAAATTGAAAAAACAAATAAATAAAATTGAATTTTCAGCAGCATAAGATGAGAAACAGATAAAAAAATTAAAAAGTAGAAAGGCAATCTATGTGAATTCCTTCTACGTTCCCCAGTTCTTTTACTATATTTTCTTCAAAATACCTAAGTGATTTGTATAATAATGACCTTTGTACTTCCACACATGCTAAATTATCACTCACATTCATTCAAATGCAAAATAATCACCTCAATCCTTTATCTCTCTAATTATATGAAATGTCTGATTACTTATCTTCATTTTTAGTCAGTTTATCATATTGAGAATTGCAAAACATAACAAAGTTGTTGCATGTAACACTGAATAATCAATTATTTCTCTGCAATACATAACATAGATTATCATTTCAAAATGGAAATAATATTTTGTTTGTGGGACTCTATGTTAGTTACCAGGTATATGAATCCATATATTCAATGACTATTTTAAAGTTACAATTTTTTTTAATTTTTCATTTGAAGCCCTGAACAATAGACCAGTTTAATCTGCTTCCAAACTCACAGCCAGCTTATACTCTCAGTAAGGGCCATAAATATTTTTAGTCTCTGAATTAATATTTTTGTTCAGAAAGAAATGAATTGCTGATTCCATTTCAAGTTGTAGTAGTTGGCAGCATGCATCATTATTCTCCTTGTTGTGTTATTTGGATTCTTACATTGCTATTCTTCTCATGTGCCCAATAGGCCTCATGCATAAAATAAGTGAGGGCTGCTATCTCTTTTCAGTTATTTCTGAATTTAAAAGTGACTTTTTTGGTAGTTATTGATATACCCCAATGTGAAGTTATCCTTTAATTCCACAACATTTTAATATTGCATACTTCATGTTGTTCTTTTTACCTTTTCGTATCAACCTATTTGAGGGCCATGTTACCAGTCACTGACAACCTTACTACCAAAGAAATAGCACAACCCCATACCATACTAACATTGCAGTAAAGTCTAGTGTCTTTAATGCTATGTGAAGCATCACCTTTCATTGTACTCATTGAGAGGAGTTAACTTTTCTCTCTTGAGTCAAGCTACAAGTACCAGCAGGTTATACTACAGCTGATTTCCAAAACAAACCCTTGGCATTGAGTTACCATCCACAAGTCACTTGTTGGGAAGCACCTAAAATTGATGCTAGGGAAAGAGGCCACTGAACTAATAATTTCTGTAAACTCTATGGGGCTATAATACAAACTTCATTGCCTAGCACCTTTTTATACATTCAGTCTATCTACATATTCAATCAGTAACCAAACAAATAAATTTGTGAATGTTTATTATAACATTTCTACTTAATAATAGAACATGATAGATATTTCAGGTGTCAAGTTAATTTCATGTTTTTCATTAAAGAAGCACTGTCAACTATTGCCAAGTTATAAGAAAAAAAAAAAAAAAGACTTAATTTTTAGAAGTGAAACTGATTAGTTAATTTTCTGGTGCAAAAGCCTAGCGGTTACCATTTTGTGGAAGTTAATGTGCTTTTTTTTTCCAAAGACAGTAGTCAACTTTGCAGATGCATAAATAGTGCAAGGTTGTGCATGACATGATCCCAAAGGACAAACTAGTACTTTTTCTCCATTATATTCCAACATATACTAACTACTCAAAGTAGAATTTTATTTGTTTTTCAGATGTAAGTCAATTTTAAAATTAAACTACATTTTCAAATAGTACAGATTAAGAGGTAGTTCTGAGAATAATAATGTCCAAAAATAGAAATAAATACACACAAAAACTGAACATTGCATCCCATAAATTCTGATAAGTTGTGTTCTAAGTTTCATTAACTTGTACATATTGTTTAATTGCTTATTTAATTTCATCTGTAACTCATTGGTATCTGAGGAAGGTGCTATTTAACTTTTATGTGTTTATGGAGTTATTGTGGTTTCTTCATATATAAGTGGATATACCTTGCAAATATTCTCATGAGTGCACTGAACAAGTCCTATATGTGTAAATATCATATAGTCTCCCTAGTATAAGAATGAAAAAGAAATAAAATGGAAAGGCATAACACAGTTGAATGGAAATCAAATCTTAATGAATAAACAATGAAGAAACAGTAAGCAGAAAAGAAAAATTGACAGGTGAAAAACCATGCAGTTATGTACACAGGATGAAGTAGACAATGGTCCTAAGAATCTCCAACAGGTTTTTGAAACGAGAGCAGCAATGTGTAAGACTTAAATCATGTTTGGATTGCTTGTCATTCTCTTATTCTACACATGTACTGCTTCCAATGTAATTTAAATTATTGCTGTACTCTCTCTCAAGTAAATGCTTGTTTTAAATAAAAGAAAATAAAAAGGGCTAATTAAATAGAAAATGAGACAAGGATAAATTCCATAGGACTGACCACCTACAATTTTGTATATACTTAGCTTTCTAAATTTCTGTGTAAAAAAATGCAGCAGTTCTTTTAATCACATTCTATAGGGATTTATAGAACATTCGTTTGATGGAAAACACCCATTCCATGTTGAGCCTAAGCCATTTCATATTTAGAAAGACAGTGATGATAAGCCCAAGTACCTATGTTATAGAGTAATAGTATCACTAAGCTTCTCTCATTAAGTGTTAAGAATCTATGTTTGCTGACCAATAATTAGAGAAAGAAAAGTACTACAAGATTAACCCATATTTTGGCCCTAGCCCTTTAAGGTCAATGAGGACTCAGGAGATAAGGAAACTTGTTCTGTAACATCCTGTAACTCAGTGGTGTCCCAAATATTCTGTTCAAGGAAATTATGGGGTCACAGAGGAAATGGACAGAGGATGTACACTGTGCCTAAGGAGAATCACCTAAAGCACTGATTCTCAACCTTTCTAATGTCGTGACCCCGCAATACAGTTCCTCATGTTGCGGTGACTCCAAACCAAAAACTAATTTTGGTGGCCACTTCAAAAGTGTAATTCTAAATAAATAACATTTTCCGATGGCTTTAGGTGACCCCTGCCTGTGTTTTGGTCGTTCGACCCCCACCAGGTCGTGACCCACAAGTTGAGAGCCACTGACCTAGAGAAAAAACACTCTCTCAGGCTTTCATAGAGAGAAAACTGGTCAAGCAATGGCTGTGAGTCATCCAGACAGCTGACACTGACAAAAGTTCTACAAAACACTGTACATGGTTTCAAGGTAAATCCTAAGGGGATTTGACTGACCTTGTCATATACCAAGGCTACATTTTTTTTAATATAATTCTTGTTTTAACTTGGACTTAACCATCAGCAGAAAAAGTAAAGCCATATTATTATGCTGAGGTGTAAAAAGCTCAAGTCAACAGCCTCTAACATTTCCAGTTCTGCCGATAACCCAGTACTATTATGGAATATTGCTCTATGTATACAACTACTTTCTCAGTCCAATGAGAACTATTTTTGCCAATAGTGTTTAAAAATTTATCTTGTCTGCATCTTTTACTCTGAACAACTATTATGAAGACAATGATATGCATTGTATCAATTATTGCGGCTGTCCTACTAATGCGTTTTGAAACTGTCTCAATGTTATTTCTTATTAAAATTAATGAAAATTAAAAATGAAAAAAGATCATAGACAAAAAATAAAAAATAAAAAATCTTTAAATATTCCTATTTCTTCTTTATGAAAACCATAATCTAAACACATTTAAGTTAAAAAAACACACACAATAAAGAAAAAGATTAATATTTATGATTGTAGTAAATATTATTTCTCAGGAAGACAAATAATTGACAAATTGCTTGGATTAATAAGTACATTGGATATATATTAAGCATTTCAGTAACAATTTAATTTCTATATAATAAAAATTTTTAAACTACATGTTTTTTGAGAATTCAATCATTATGGAAGCCAAAACTCATACTTTTCTTAGATGATATGCAAAACCACATTTATTTTTAAAATGAAGTTATTCTTAATGGAAGGAAACAAATATTTTACCAAGTAGATTGCTAATTGGCAGTTACAGAAAGACAATTATATACTAACTACAATGCAGCCCCCCAAAATTATGAAATTCAAATAACCTATAATCAAAATGGTCTGAAAATACGTCTTCACAGGAATCTCTTAAATTTCTTAGGGGTTACTTTGTGAATATATAAGTCACTTCTAAATAAATCAACAAGTTAAATAGATTGTAATAATGGTGGGAATAGATACTGTTGAATAAATGTCGGTATTTATAGTCTATTCTTCCCTTGTTCATCATCTATTTATCTGTTGTATTGCATTTATTCCATGGGTATTATTTAATCAGTCAGTGTTCAATATATTAAATGTATCTGCTTCATTTATCTTTATTGAATCAATATGACAAAAAGCTCCATTATTAATATACTAAGTCTATCTCCATTCTTACTCAGTGTCTTTATCTGATCCATCAGATACTTTTCGAGAACAATTGCACACAGGGGAAATTTCCTAAATGATCCATTACCTTTACTTTGACCCTACATATGTCAATCTTATTAACATCCAAATGAGGTAATATTCCAGTTTCTCATAATGGTGATCATTCAAAAACTTGATCACTCTTACCTCATCCCTATATCTTAATTTATCGGTAGCAAAAATCTTCCCTTTTTCCTTCTCAGAGAAAGAAATTAGACCCACAAAGGTAAATTACCAGAGCTTTCTATAATCGGGTACTTTTCAAGTTTTGTTCCTTTTGTTCTACTAGCACCGTGCAACGTATGATATTGTTTCCTTTATATTTTAATGGATTTTATTTGTTCATTTATTAGAATAAAAACAGTACAAATTTTATTTCCTAAGAGACACTGTTAAGATTGCTAGAAATCAGTCATAAGCATACTCACAGATGAACATCATGGTAGGTAAGGGAACAAAACTAGTTGTCAAATAATCGGAAATATTTAGTGTATAAAGGAGAGTCATATGACCCCCCAAAAAAGAATCAGATGATAAATCCAAGACCTTGGAATAGGGAAAGAAAAGTCTTTTAAAAATGTAGGACCTTGATCAGGGTTGGAGCTTGGATTAGGAATCATTGAGTAAGGTATCCAAGTAAGTTTAAGGACAGCCTTCCAGATTTCAAAGCCTCCCTTGAGGTATGAGGAAAGCGATCAGTTATCCTCTGAAATGTCCTAAAGGAGCAGCTAATAAGCTATAGCAATTTAAATAGATTTTGAAGTTACTACAAAGAAAATTCAGATGATGAGCAATGTTATAGTACTTCCTGAGCACAACCCAGTAGACATAACGCAGATGAACATTGTTGAGGAAATATAATTTAAGCCAAGCTCTCCTGCCAAACCAGAAAAGAATAGAAGGAATAGAAGAGCCGACGAGATAGCTAAGCAGACTAATCACCTACTTAGGCAAGTGCAGGTACTGTGGTTCAATCCCCAGCACCACATGCCATGCCACCCACACTCTCCTCAGTTTTTGAATAGTCAGATGCTTGGGTATTAAAGCAGGAAGAAGATTTAAATATTAACTGCTTTATGTACAACTCAGAAAGGAAAAAAGAACTTGGAGACGCAATGTTTCTGAAATGACTCACCCTACAAAATATAATAAAGAGATGGCTGTAAAAAAGCAGAGTCTCTTCCTTATGTTCAAGAATGAAAATAAGATTTCTAATTTTAATTTCCTTTTTGTTTAGCAAATCCCCTCACTATGCTACTATAAAACAAAAGCATTATAACTTTCTATGTATTTTCATTGCTGTGTCACCATATTCCTGGCAAAGTTGTAGCAATCTACATATTCAGGAAGTACACAATAAAATGTAAAACAAAATGATTCTCCTTAATGTGACTGGAAGAATGTAAACTCAACAGAAAATTTCCTTACAGGAAAAATCTTGGGTAACTTCACCAATGCAAAAATAGTTAAAATAGATTTTTGACAAGCAATGTAAGAATATATATATATATTCAATATTTTGGTTTAATTTTCAGTCTACACTTAATTTGAAAATTTTCTTTTTACATTTCTAGCTTATTCTTTCTCATCTAACTCCTAAAATTTTTTGCTTCAAAGTTTGACTTTCCTCCTATGACTGATAACATTTTGTTGTCTGAATATACTTAAAATTATTGTTAATTTACAATCTTTTGGCAGTTTCTCCAAACATAATTCCACAGGAGAAATATTCAGCAGATACTTAAGCACACTTTCTTTCAGTTTGAGTGGAAAGTTCATAGACAAATTGATAGCTTCTTGATTATAGAAGGAATGAATTCTTTATGGTATATATTGAGGCAGATATTTTCACTATACATTTATGATGCAAGTTCAACAAATAGTCTTTCATTTTGTCAATGGCCCTGATATTCTGACTAAATATTTTCACTTCTTTGTAGCATTTTCCAGATTGATAATTTTCAGAGATAGTAGCACATTACAACCATATAAAAAACTGAAATTATTTTTGCTTGTATCTCTCCCAGTGGGCTGGTGATTCAATTGTAGGGTCATTATTTTTGTTCTCTCTCTCTCTCTCTCTCTCTCTCTCTCTCTCTCTCTCTCTCTCTCTCTCTCTCTCTCTGTGCATGTATGTGTGTGAGAGATGTAGTATGTGGTGTGTGGTTCTGGGAGTTGAACACATGCTATGCTTGTGCTCTATAGTGAACTACACTCCAAACTCTGGTTCAATTACAACTAGTGCTACTTTTTCTAAGAATAGTGCTCAAATGTATCACAGTTGTTTTATGCATTTTCATTGCTGCTTTTATCTAAGGGCCTGGACCAGTTTCTCAAGGCTGGCTGTACATTAGATGATATTGGTAATTCCAAAACATTCCTATACTAGACCAATTGAGTCAGACCTTTAGGAGAAGACAAATGTAATAGGTTTCTAGAAGTCTCCAGATAATACTCCTGTAAAGCTATGGATGCGAGTTGGTTAAGAGTACTTTGATTGGAAAAACAGTTGCCAATTGTTTTGGCACCAAGGAACCAGGTATCAGTTTAGTAGAAAACAATGTTTTCCATATACCCAGTGGGAGGAAGATAGTTTGAGTACAATTCAAGTACATTGCATTTATTTTTCACTTTTTCCTATCATTATTATTACATTGTCATGAAGCTCAACACAGTGTAGAATCAGTAGAAATTTGGAGCTTGTTTTCCTGGGAATAGACAGTCCAGTCTTAAGGTGATGGGAGACAATGACACCTGAAACATTTTACTGGTATAGTCTCTTCTATAACATTGCTTTGGTTGTAGACTCAATGAAAGACCCTGCTTCACAAAGATAGGATGTTGGAAATTGAAGCACACTTTTCAGTGCTTCTATATCAATCTCAGTATGTTACACTTGAAATTTAAAACAGAAAGTATGGAGATATAAAAGAGCCTCAAATCTATTTCTAAAGACACTGATATTTGCTGTCTCAAACAACTGATTTTCTAGAAGATTTGATTCACTTGACTAGTTCACAAGTGCGCCAAGAATTTATTCTTACCAATTTGAAGAATCTTCCATATTTAGAAATTAGGACTCAGTGGCTGGCCAGATAGCTCAACCATGGGGTTCTATCACCAGCATGTCATCTTGACCCCACCCTTGGGATGGCCTTACCCGTGGGGGTGCATTGAGAAGACAAATGAGACTGGATGTGGTGGCGTGCACCTGTAATCCCAGCATTTGGGAGGCTGAAAACAGGAGAATCACTACAAGTCCTGTCTACATAGAGATACCCTAAAGACCCAGTACTAAAATTATAAAAAAGGAAAGAGAGAGAGAAAGCGAGAGAGAAAGAAAGAAACAAGAAAGAAAGAGAGAAAGTGAGAATGAAAGAAAGAAAGACTGAAAGAAAGAAAGAAAGAAAGAAAGAGAGAGAGAGAGAAAGAGGAAGAAAGAAAAGAAATTAAGACTCAAACTTTTGAAAGCAAAGATAGGTCTCCATGAACTAGCTCAATGGAAGGAAGCACTGGCTCTGATTCTTTCAAAGTATCTCACAATGTTTGAAACATATTTAAAATTCTGATGCACGTTTGTTGACTCCAGAACTTGTTTGGCTTTGAATGAAGCCACTTTATCTGCCAATCTGAACACATTTGTGATGTCACTTGAAGAGACAGATTGAGTTCTGAGAGTAGATTGACCAGATCAGATAAACAATCAAGTTTGTAAACCACACACTATGTGTCACTGAAATGTGCTGCCTGTGCTGTCTTCTTTAAAAAAAAAAAAAGTGTGGCGGTGAAAACTCTGGCCCATGATCTACTTTTACAACATTACCTCATTTCTACATATAAGCCAAGATGTGAGTTTTATATCCATCTCCTCACAAAACTGATCTAACAAATGTGAGTTAAAGGCATGCACTGCAATATGATTGACAATTGTATTCATATTTGCAAAAAGCTGTCAGTTTTGGTTGACATTTTTCAAGAATATAGCATTTTGGTTAAATGACGTTTTTCATACACTCAGAAATGACCTCTTTGAACCAAGTAGTGAAACCAAAATGCTCTCTACTCATGCCAGCTGCTCTGTCCCTCCCTATGCTGATACAAGATGACCAATTCAGTTTTTCCAATACATAATCATTTAAAGACTTGTATAGTTCTGCATCTGCAGTGTTGACTGGCAATGAAAGAATGTGTGATATTTCTTCCTGCACATTCTCCTGAAAATATATCTCAAAATAAACACGGTTGCCTATTGTCAATATCAGTAAACACCAACTTGGATAGCATGTGAAAGAGAATCACTAATCTCTAAAAACTGTGCCTCAAAACTTTCTGTTATTTCATCAGTTTGTCTACTTACATTGGGAGCCTAATGGGGGGATATGTGCCGCCCTTTGAACTGCAGCCTCTCCTAAACATTAACAAGTGCCCTTAACGCTAGGCAGCATCTATTCTTCTGCAATAGCAATGGACTTAGTATTAGCACTGAGCTAGCCACTAGGAATGTTGCTTACAGTACACACACATTTGATGAAGTTTTTGTTCTCTGAGCTAAAGTTTTCTTTTCTTTCTGTTAACAAAAGCCTTAAATGCTTATCTTTAAAAAGTATAGTATTATTGGGGTCAGGTAGGTAGTCCAATGGCCTTAGTGCCAGCCTTGTAAGCACAATGTCCCATGTATGATCCCCTGTATTGAAAAAGCAAAGAAAGCAATCAAGAAAGAAAGATGGAAAACTAACAAGATAGAGAGAGGGGGGAGAAAGGAAGAGAGATTATAGGATTGGACTAGGGAGATTGCTCAATTGTCTAAGCACCTGCTTGGTAAACTCAAAATCTTGAGTTCAATCCTCAGTACTGCATGCTTTGCCAGAGCCTCGAACATGCCATGCAGGCCCCAAATCCAGGCGTGGTTGCCCATACTTGTAATCCGAGTGCTGGGGAGGCTGAGATAGGAGGATCACTGAGTCTGAACTGCATAGTGAGACCCTTCATCAAGTGAATACAAAAGTTACAGTATCTGCCGGGCGTGGTGGTGCACGCCTGTAATCCCAGCACTCGGGAGGCTGAGGCAGGAGGATTGGTGCGAGTTCGAGACCAGCCTGGGCTACAAAAGTGAGCTCAGGACCAGCCTCAACTGCATAGCGAGACCCTGTTTCAAAAAGACAAAAAAAAAAAAAAAAGTTACAGTATCATAAAATTTATGCTATTGTAGCACAAACAGCAAAAAAGGAAAAAAAGTATTTATCTCCCAGCCCCTTCTGTGCATGTTAGAAAATAAAGAAGAGACGTTCCTATCTGCTCCCAATTTGAGGTTTGCCAGATGTTTCAGTGCACAGTAGTGTAGCTCTGGTGTCACATTACTGGGTCAATAAACCAGCACAAATATTTGTGGGATCATGTAGGGTGATTTAACACCATGTAGCATAATATCTTGGAAGGTTTCTTGGCATCATAGGACACCAAGTCACCAGATTTATACAAAACTGGCTTGGAGAATATGAGTCACTGATTGCAACAAATCTGTCGTTTAGTTAGGACTTTTCACAGTTTCTTTAAAATTAAGGTTTCTTTTAATTGGGAGTCATTTCATATTGTTCCAACCCTGTGTCTTTCTTTCTTTTCAAAGAAACTGTAATATATTATATTTTATCCTTACTTAACTAGTAACCCAAACTATAATGGAGACAGTATTGGTGGGGTCTCATTTATACAATGAAAATGAGACATAGATGGAAGTCTTGAATAAAATAAAGAGCAGATTATGCACCCGTAAATAATTATCGCATTCTTCCCTTATGTATGCAACATTATAGTTGGAGTACCTCAATTCCCTTGCCTCTTTTAAGCCTTCCATTAGAAGCTACTCAATTGTTATTTGCAACTCACTAATTGAGTTGTTCTGAATGTACAAGCAACTTCTTCGTTATAGTCTCTGAACAGTCAGACCTCTCTGCTAGAAGTAATTTGTATTCGCAGCTACTTCGCAGATTTAACATTACTACCTCAGCTCCACCTCAAATCATCAGACGCTTGATTCTCATAATAAGAGTGTCATATAAATATCTCACATCTGCAGTTCAAAGTATGATTCATGCTTCTATGAGAGTTGAAGGACACCACTGATCTAAAAGAATGTGGGCCTCTTTAGTAATGCAAGCACTGGGGAAGGCTGAAAATGCAAAAATAATAATAAAAAAGAGCTTAGTTTCTTCACCCATTATTCACTTTGTAGAGTACAGCGATGGACCAGTACAGGCAGCACTGGATTGGCAAGTAAAAGCTCCTGGACTCAATTACCTTTGAACAAGACCACTCACATTAAGTATGCTTAAGAATTACCTATGGAATCTTTCAAAAAATGTAGATGTTTATTACTGATGTCCAAGTGGAGCCATGCATTTTCCATTTCTAATTCTAGCTAAGGCAGTGGTCATGTAATGATCGATACATTTTGTCAACATGAAAAACCAGAGAGTCAGGATTCTTAGTTTGTAAACATCCTCATCCTGTGCAAGAGGAGGGCATGGACATTCGCACCACACGGTAGCTTATTTACAATATAAGGAGAGGAGAGAGGCTGGCTAGAAGCTGAAGTTGCTGCCTTCCCTTTGTTCTTCACTGTTTTCTGCTGCCATAAGCTGCTGTTCTTTGCCATGTTCCATTCTGCCTGGGAGTCAGTCGAGTATGAACTAAAACTTCCACAAACTGCGAACAAAATAAACATTTCCTTCCTTAATTTTGGGTGTAAGATATTTTGTCCTGGAAATGAGTAAAAAGTAGCCAAAACTGCTAATAATCTGATAATTGCTATGAGAAGCAAGCCCTAGGTTATGGGGCAAAATATGAAAGCCAACAGTTTGTTTTTATGATTCTTTTGAAGTCTAACTTCTATATGATACTCCATAGTTTCTCAAGGTTTATTGTTTTACTGATATATTGCATCCACTCTTTTTAAGTTATTTTTGTGGATAAAAATAAAACTATAAATTTTCTCTCTTTGCGTTGGCATTTGAAAAAAGATAAACATATGCATTTAATTCATCAACTATTATGGAATAAAAAACAATTGCTTAATATCTATCTTTCCTTGCTAAATTATTTTCTAAAATATATGTGCACTTTACTATATAAATATTTAGATTACCTTAATGGAGTTTTCAATGAGAAAAACAAAATGATGAAAGACAGAGTTTACAAAGATTATTTAAAAGAAAAAAAATAGGTAAATAGAACAAATTGTGTGTACTCTAATAAAATTTAGATTACTAAACTGCCTTCATAATGTGCCAGCAATACAAAGTGAAATAGTTTCTATCCACAATTTCTATCAAACTACTTCATTTACGACATAGGAATAGCATTTCTACTTCCTCGGAATCTTTTATTTGCAAATTCAATGTACTCAGAAATAAGACCGAATTCATTAGTTGATGCAGATGTCTATACACTAAGGTAAATATATAAAATGAATAGATGGGGAAATAACTAAATTTTATGAGATACACATTATAATCTGAGTATTATTAATATTAATGAATACTTAAAAAGCTTTAAATAAAATTATCTTTCAATGTTTGGCTTTGTCCTTCATAATTTAGAAGGCGTCCCACCCACTGCCATGAAAGTAAAACTGGACAGATCAGCTCCTCCATTACAGACCCAGAGACATGATGGATCGCAACTTCATGCATTATTGGACTTCTTATCAAGTGCACTGTTATTATGTACAAAAGAAGCAGCAGATATTAAATCCCCAAAATTACCTTTTCTGACTAAACAGTTTGTTTGGCATAATCCCATTTGAGGGCAGAATTCTGATTCCAGCATATTAGATTATCTCTCTGCCCCTGTTTTCATTTTCCATTTACCTTCTTCAATTAATAAGTAATATGACAGATTTGTTCAAGTGAAGGGTCTTAAAGTGAATCAACTGCTTTGTTTTTGTTTGTTTGTTTTTAACTTAAAATTTGAGGAGCTCAGAAATGTCATCTCAGAGGCTGTGGACAGGTTGAGAAATGATGAGGCACTCTGTGCTCCAAGTCTTGTTTTTAAATTTTATTTTATTGTACATGTTTGCAGCATATAATGCTCGTAGTCACCTTGAGGAGGTGGGGCCTGTGCTTAACTCTCCTTGGTTCTTTCTTTTTTTTTTAAATAATTATTTTATTTATTTATTTATTTATTTATTTATTTATTTATTTATTTTCTTGTTTTTTAGAACTTTAGTTTGTTTGTTTATTTATTTTTATGGCTGGCTCAGCCTGCCCTGAGGGCAGGGCTGGCGCAGCATGTGGTGCCAGGGATCGAACTACGGTCCCTAAAGCTGCCCAAGCTTTCCTACGCAGGTGCTTTAGACCACTGAGCCATCCTGCTGGGCCCCGGTTCTTTCAATTCCCTTCCTCTTTCCTCCCCCTCCCTCCTGTCCCCTCCCCTTTGCTCTCCTCCCTTCCATTTCCTTTCCCCTCCCTCTCCTTCTCTTCTCTCCTCCTTCTCTCCTTCTCTAGATCTACAAGGATTCTGTACACTGTGTGTAGTTGGCACATGTACACAACACTTTCTGACTTTTTCCATGTCCTCCGTAACAGCTCGCTTACTCTCCTCTATCTCTTGCGCTTCTTCCCATTTTCAAAGTTCTGTCATCCTTTACATATCACGTCTTTCATTTTTCTCTATACATTTTTTATACTTTGGATTTCTCATATAAGACAAAAAAAATGTATTTAAGCTTATGTGTCTGATTTATTTCACTGAACACTATATTTTCATATTACATTTATTTTCCTAGAAATGACTCAGATTCATCTCTCTTTATGCCTGAGTTGTATTTCTTAATCCATTTGTCTGTTGAAAACAATAGGCAATTTTCAAGATTCAGCTATTATGAATTACACTGCTCTAAACATTGACTCAATTATTGCTTTAGTGTGGTATCTTTATCTCTTTCAGAAAGATGTCTAGAATAGAGACCTGGCTCTGATGAAATTTCTGCTTTTAGTTTTTCAGACTCTCCATGATTTCCAAAGTGGCTGTACATTCTCATCAGCAATTTAGAAGACCTCCTTTTTCATTACTATCACAGTAAATTTATTATTATTATTATTATTATTATTATTATTATTATTAATTATTACGTACTTGGTACAGGGTTTCACTACACAACTTAGACTCATAGCTTTCCTCTTGTTTTCAGCCTCCCCATTGCTGTGATTACAGGTATGCGCCACCACTTCTGGACATGGTGTACAGCTCAGCACACCTAGGAGTGGGGCTGGTTCACATGTGGTACCTGGACCTGAACCCCAGTCCCTGCACTTACATAATCAGGTGCTTAGTCCACTAAGCTATCTAATCAGCCCATAAGCTATCTCACTGGCCCATAATTTAGATAAAATTCTAGCATCTTTTGGTGGAGCGTTTTAGATTTTCTATATAAAGATTCATGATGTTTGAAATTCACTGTGACTTCTGTGCTGGTAGGGGTCCTGTGGACAATTATGCTTAAGCAATGTGTTCCAGATGACTTATTCTGGATCATGTTCCTCATTTTACACTGAACCTTGAGAAGCTTAAATAATATTTTCCATGCAGTTTCACTTATAAGAGACTGAAACAGAATTCATACTCATATATTAAGAGTTGAAGAGCATTTCTCTTTTTCCTGACCTGGTAACTCCCATCTGTATTAAACTGTTCATTTAATTCACCGAGGAATATAGTGCACATCGGACGTATGTTTCTCACACCAGGCTTCCTACATCAGAATTCCTGGATGTGAGTCCTATGAATCTACACTCAAAATACCTTTTTTCAAGATTCAGATCAAATACAAATCTTTTATATCTAGTAAAAACAACAGCAAAGATTCTGATTTCACTTTTATTCCTATCTAACTGATTATCTTTTTTTTTCCCATAACCAGGGATTGAATTCATGCCCTTGTGTTTGCCAGACAAGTACTTATTCTACTGAGCTATCTTCCCAGCCCCCCCGGATATCTTTATTGTATACATTGTTTCATCAAAATTCTTCAGTATTCTTCTTAATGCTATTCACTGAGATTATTATATCACTTTATGAAGATTCAGTTGTTATCCTAAATTAGGTTAGATTTTATCCCTGCTTGGTAGGAACTCAAGAGTTTTTTGAAGTCATTTTTAAAAGGCTGAGAGTTGTCTAAAATATACCTTAAGTCAGTATTATTAAGGAGTTCTCTTTAAGAGAATGCATAACTATGACTCCAATAACATTTGCCACAGGGATATATCCTATAAGAAATTTCTTTTTGTTATCCACCCCTCTCCAACCCACAGACCTAACATAACACAGATAGACAAAGTCACACACACAAATACACACACACACTATAGCACACACTATAAATCTATATCTATCTCTACAGATATATCTATATATCTATATCTGCCATCTATATATGTTAATGATATCTATGCTTGGTTCTGAAGCCTGAGTGATCATTTGCATCGTCCTCCATGCCAGAAATTCTTATTCAGTAGAATAAATATTTAAGAAATTCACAGCTTTAAATTCCCCATGTGATTCTGAGATTTGCTCAGATTTGGTAATAAATCACCTTAGTAATTTACAGGATAGAAATTGCTAGATTCTGAAACTTGCTATGCTGTTTCTGATACAGTTTTTCATTGATTGGGCTATATGAAAAATTGTTGTTATAAATACTTTATGTAAATCATATTTGACAGCAAAATTCAAAGAAGATGAAATAAGATTGAACAATAATAACTGACTTTTAATGATTTGTACCACTTTCAATTTTTTAAATGAATTTTTATTCTAAGTAGTGATATAGTTAAAAAAATAAAATTTTCTTAGTCTTCATTTTATACATGTGAGTGCATTTTGTACATGAAGTCTGTGAGTGAAAGACTACCTGAAAACAAAATTTAATTCTAGTGACTATATCATCAAATGGTAACGTACTTTTTATGATTTGTGTATGGACAACAAATACACATCTTAAAATTAAAGCATTTTTGGAGAAAACACTATAAGATATAAATTTCTACTACAATTATAAAAGTAACAATACCAATTAAAAGAATGACTGAGGGCCCAGCATGATGGCTCAGTGGTCTAAAGCGCCTGTTTGGGAAAGCTTGGGTGGCTTCAGGGACCGCGGTTCGATCTCCGGCACCACATGCTGCGCCAGCCCTGCCCTTGAGTCGGGCTGAGCCGGCCATAAACATGAGTGAATAAACAAACAAAGGTTCTGAAATAAGAAATAAATAAATACATAAAATAAAAAATTCTTTAAAAAAAAAGAATGACTGAAAGAAATATGGACTATAATTGATTTAATAAAGTTTGAAAACTAACAATTATTTAGGACTTCTCTTACTAATATAATGTGACATATAAATGAATCTATGACCATGATCAATAAATTTATATTTTAAGAAATACTATGTAAAATATATACATTTCATTTTCATCTACAATGAAGTAGAAATCAAATCTTCAGTCTCTAAAACTATCTGTGAAAACTATTCTGTCTTAATTAATTATACTCAAAAAGTACCAGATATTGGGCATAATCATTGAACATATAGGATCACACTGACTTTGAATACAAGATCACATTATAAGATAAATTTTTAAACTATATGCAGTATCATTTCCATCTCTCTTCCTGTACCAGGGGAAACATGGCCATAGGAATATAATTTTTTTCTACTGAATCTGAACTTTCCTTTAAAATCCTCCAAAGGTAGCACTCTGGCTAATGATGAAGTCAAGGATGATTTTTTAAAAATCCCTTTTGTGAGTGCATGTATAATTCAAATATTATGTACATTATATACAGCATGAAAAAGCATCCCCTCTTGCAATTTGCAATATAATCCTGGATTTTCCCTACAACTGCAACCTAGGCTATGTGTGGCTTTCATCAATAAGCAGTTTCAAAATGTAGTACATCTTTATAATATAGGAAACAGCAATACTAGACAGTTATATTTTTCGTTATTGTTTGTGTGCTGCCTTTGTTACCACCTCATTTATGACTGAGCTCTATTCCCAGAGAATGTTCATAAGACACATTCACTTATAAGTCCAACGAAGTGAGTCTTACACACCTTCGGCATAAATATACATTGTGAAGCATATAAACATAGCACACATACATAAAGAAGGAACATCTATCACATTTTCACCTCAGTCAAATCTCTCAGTTATTTTCACTTTTGATTCCACGGTTATTGCTTGGAGCTTTCCAGCATTTCCCTCCTTATCACCACTGCTTTCCTTCTTGCATTGGACATCTTGGGCTCTGACTAAGCACTTTATCATTATACACTACTGCACTGTACACTACTGCACTACAGCACACAGCAGCACAACCTGTGTTGGCAGACATGCAAGCTGCCTCTGAACTTTGCACATATCTATGAATGTTTCTAATGTAAGGTCCATGCCTATCGGTTAAAGTTCACAATTTGAATGTTTATATATCAGAGACAGCATATAGCCCCACCTATCATGCTGTCAGCATCGGCTGTGAAACTGACTAATCCCTCTGTCATTCTCCTTTCTTCACTTTCACATTTTTGTGTTTTATTCTTCTAATTTTCTTAATGTTATTTTCAATTTTTTAATTGTTATATTCTTCATCTATGTTGTTTCAAAACTATGTTTCTATGAATTCATTATTGGATTAATATAAATTTTGCCAGATGTTCTACTCTCGTAGCATTGTTACTGAGTGAGCATCATATTCCTAATAAGCTTGCCCTCCATGCATGATATCATGTTTGAGAAATCTAGCCAGTCTCAATTTCTTACCCCTAATCTAATCTGTCTTGTTTAGGACCAAAATCCTCTCAGCTCTGTGATGTATCCTCTGCTTAAGATTCTAATTCTGTTTTCTCTTTTCAGCCTAAAATTTTAATAATACTTTTACCTATTCTGCCTTTGACTCTTTGCAGATGGTGTTAATATTTATTGCTTTTAAAGAAAGTCATATATATATATATATATATATATATATATATATATTCAAAAATCACTTTAAAGATCATTCACATTTTCATTAGGCTAGTTTAATTTTAAAATCTCAAAAAATGAGTCATAGTGGATCATCTGAGTTTTTCATGTTGTTTTCTGTATGACTTGATATAAATTCCAATTCAAGTTCTAAGAACCAGAGAAATATATTATTCAGTTCAGCTTATACCACTGAAGATATAACATTTTTGCTAACTATGAGAAGCTACGTGAATGACATGAGTATTGCTTTCTTGTTCCAAGAGAAATTCACTAACGAATTTATAAATTCATTTTTTATTGCTGCATATGAAATTACCAGAATACTAAAGGCTTAAAACAAAATGTTGATGATGCCCTAGTATCTGTAGGCAAAAAGTTGGCTTACTTGGGTCTTGTGTTTAATTTACATAAGGCTGCTTCCAAATCTGGGTTCCTACCAGGTGTCTGAGTAGGAAAAGATTATGTTTAAGATCCTCAGCTTTCAGTTCCACTTGGTTGTAGATTTCATAGAAGTTTTTCTCTTTTACTTCTCTTGCTTTACAAAATGTTTTGAGGTTGTTCTATGTTGAAATATATCTTTCATTTCATTATGTTGTAAAACAGTGCTTCATTTCATTGATGGATCTCATGCTATTTTTAATCTGTCATCTATTTTGCAGTATTAGACAGTAAAACCATGGCCTTTGCATTGAGCTGTACCCACACCTCCTTTTATTTTTCACTGTAAGGAAAGATCTCACTAAGTCACTAAATTGCAAAATTCAAATTAATGATGCTATCTGAGTATCCCAGAATGGTTTTACGACAATTGTGCCCCACCATGTTGCTATGTTTTAAAATATTCACTTTGGGTTGGGAGTAGTGGTGCACACCTGTAATCTCAGCATGCAGGAGGCTGAGGCAGGAGCATTGCCATGAGTCAGTGGCAATTGACTGGGCTCAAGAGTGAGTTCAAGGATGACTTGAACTGCACATTACAGAAGGAGGCCCCATCTCAAATAAAAGAAAAAAGAAATATTCAAGTTGGGACTTGGATTGTTTCTTATTTCAGCTATTATAAGTAAATGATGTTTCTATGAATCTACATATATAAGTATTTATGTGTACATGTTTTTATTTCTCTTGAACAAGTCCTTTCTGGAAAAATGTAATAGAAATTTGTTTGGCTTTTGACTTAATTGCTGTATTACATATCTGTTTGATGTAACCACCAGTTAAGCATTAATTAAACGAAGGCTATAAATAAAGGACAAAAATAGAAGGGAGATCATAGGAAGGAGGAAAATAGATCTTTCTGAAGTGGGAAAGTGATCAAGAGTTGGAGGACAGAGGCAGGCAGCAGAGAGGAAGGAAATGAAACAGAACGTGCTGTGCCCACGGAGCAACTCCAGACAAGAGATGTAATCATTATGTGCTGCTAATGTGCGCTAATACCAATAAAAAGATGGAAAATTTAAAAAGGAAATATTCACTATGAGACTTTATGGCTTCACATTTAATTTCAGTGGTTGATGTTCTCTGATTAAAAGTGATTCATTCCTAGAATTTGAATCAAAAAGCAATCTTGTAGGACGTAATTTTCAGCTGTATGTGGAAATTTCTCGTCCTTGAAGGGAAGTGCTGTTCTGCAACATCAGAAGCATATTGATTTAAGAAGCTCCATAAAGATACTATAAATGCTCACTCATTAAAACACACTCAATATACTTTTGTATTTGGAACTATACTAATATGACACAATATTTATATCAAATATTTGACTAAAAACTAAAAAGCATCCTCTAGTCAGAAAACTACATCCTTGAAATTAAGAGTAAGTTACCATTAACTCAGCCTCCAGTAAGTGACATGAAAAAAATCTAGGTAAGAGTTACAATGGTGATATAATTTGACCTGACCATCCAGCAGAAAAGTTTAACCACAAGTTATAAAATGTAAAGCCAGATTAGTATGCTGAACTGTAAAAGGCTCGAGTCAACAGCTTCTGCCGTTGCTGGTTCTGCTGATAATCTACTACTATAATGGACTACTGGACTATGCATACAGCTATTTTCTTTATTTTATTTTTTCTTACTTTTAATAATAAATTACAATGTGACAGTTTCAAAACATGTTAGTAGAACATTCCCAGTAGTTGATACAATGCATATCGTTGTCCTCGTTATAGTTATCCAGGGCACAGGGTGTAGACATGACAAATTTTCTAATGGCTATCGGTACAATAGATTTCTTCTCTTTGATCAGAGAGAAGATAGTTGTTCCATAATTGCAATGTTGGAAGCTGTTGACTTGAGCCTTTTCCAGCTCAGCATACCAAACTATCCTTAAGTTTTATGTATTTTGTGTAAGCGTTTCTGCTGGGTGGTCAAGGGCAAGTTAAAGCAAGACCTGTATAACAGAACATGTATTTTTTGTACCTCTCAAGGTCAGCCAAATCCCCTCAGGATTTACTTTGGAACCATGTACAGTGCTTTGTAGAATTGTTGTCAGTGTCAGCCATCTGGATGAGTCACGGCCATTGGTTGGCCAGCTTACTCTCTATGAAATCCGGGGAGAATGTGTTCTCTCTAGATGACTCTCCTTAGGCACACTATTTAATCTTTAATCCCTTTCCTCTGTGGTCCCTTAATTCCCTTGAACAGAAAATTTGAAACAACTGAGTTATAGGATATCACAGCACAGGTTCTGTTTTGGCTTGAGTCCTCACTGATCTTGAAGGGCTAGGGCCAAAATGTTGGCTATCCTGATAGGATAGGATAGCATATAACTACTTTCACTGAGAAGAAATACTTATACTAATCGTGTTTAGAAAAGACATATCTGCATCTTGTACGCTGAACAACTAATATAAAGACAACAATATGCATCTGTCTTAGTTATTCTTCTCTAGTTGCTGGGACAAACATTGGACACTCAAATTAGTGAAGGAAAGGTTTATTTAACTCACAGTTACTGGAAGTTCCAGTCCATACTCAGCTGGCTCCAAGGCAGAGTGGCAGATGGCAGAAAACAACCTTTCATGGTGGTGGCAAAGAACAAGAGCACAAGAGCTAAGGGACAAAGTAGCAGCAGGTCAAGTAGCTAACTTCTCTTCCTTCCTTACATTGAAATGTAAGTCACCTACCTCAGGGGAAGTTCATCTCCCACACCCACAATTACAAATTCCAGAAGTTGCTCCATGACTGCAGGAGGCTTTGGGGGAACACACATACACAAACCACAACAGCATTGTCTTAATTATTGTGGCTGTTCTACAACATGTTTTGAAACTGTCTCAGTGTTATTTCTTTCTTATTAAAATTAATAAAATTTTAAAAAAATAAAATGATGTTTAAACGCATACATAAAGAAAAGTTTGGCAGTACAAATTAATTGCTTAATACTTATGAAATAAGAGCTTGTGTTACCAAAATTAGCATGGTGAAGCCTTATAAGGTAATATGATAGTGTTTGGCGGTAGATCTTTGGAAAATAATTAGGCTGTAGTGAATTCTTGATTTTTTCCATGGAACAATTAATAGTTTTACAAGAATAAGAGACCAACACTCATTCCCTTTCCACTGTGTTGAGAACATTGTGAGAAAGTGGTCATCTAGCACACACGGGAGACCTCTTACCTGACACTGCTATGCTAAGACCAAGATCTAGATATCAGAGTCTCCACAACTGTGAAAGTAACTGCTCTTTAAATCTCTGATTCAAGAACTGGGGAGAGAAAGCTCAGTAGAACAAGTGCTTGCCTGGGAAGCACAGGGCCTGAGTTCAATTCTCAGTTCCACAAAAAATAAAATAAATAAATCTCCCAGTCGATGGTGTGATATTGTTATGGCACAACCTTGCCCACCAAAAGGCAGAACATTTTAAGGGAAAAGTTTTTCATTCACCCTCAATTATCAGAAGTGCAAGATAATATTTATACTAATTAGAGATTATTTCTAGGTAAGAGTGAAAATGATGCTTTATCATGGTCTCTAACCCTTCCTATAATGCTGATTTTTGTTCCTTTAAGTTTGTTGGAATTACTAACCTTATTAAGATCTTTTTGCAAGATTATGAAATGTTTTGAAAGGACCAAATTTTTGTCTTCATGGATGAGCCTACCATGTATTCACTTTTTAAAGTGATCTTTCTTTTCAATTTTATTTTGTAACGACTTCTCACTAAGTAGCCCACACAGAGCACCAAGTTGAGATCCTCCTGCAGATTAAAGAGACATGCCATGACATGTGACCAACCAACTGCGTTTTGGGATGCTCATGCAAAGTGTACTTCTTAAAATCATTAATTTTTTTTTTTTTTGTCTTTTTGAGACAGGGTCTCGCTGTACAGTTGAGGCTGGCCTTGAGCTCACTTTTGTAGCCCAGGCTGGTCTCAAACTTGCACCGATCCTCCTGCCTCAGCCTCCCGAGTGCTGGGGTTACAGGCGTGTGCCACCACGCCCGGCACACTAAATTCTTTTTGATATTGTTTACCTCCATAGTGTTTTCATTTAGTAATTGCTAAATGAGTACAATTCTTCATCATATGACTAAGTATAAACATTTCTATATTTAAGTAGAATATTTTGCTCTAGGTTTCCATGTTTTAATTTATTTAAAGCAAAACCTTCTAGAAGATGCCTCCCCTTGTGAGTGCCCGCTCCCAGGCCACTGCTATCACAGAGAAGAAAAAGTAAATAAATAAA
>PVJA010018829.1:0-39304 GCA_004027025.1 Myocastor coypus
TTGCGCCCTAGGGTGGAACCAATCATACCCCAGGACGGGCCCTTGATCCCGTTCTAGGGAGAAATCCAATCATATCCTAGGCAGGCCCAGGTGATACTCCAGGGAAGAACCAATTGTACCCCAGAGTGGGGCTCCCATCAACAGGGAACCAGGCTGCTGAGTCATTCAGCCAAGTTGACACATTGTATCAACCACTACATTTACATTTTTACACAGACCACAGGCACAGAGTGTTTAATACAGGGTTATTTAAAAAAAAAAAAAAAAAAAACATAACCATAAAGTACATGTCAGCAGAGGCTTAGTGGCTTTTGGTGCTGGAATTGCCCTTTTACTGGGGGAGATAAACCACCAACATTGCCTTCAAATCAATGCCTGTGTATTGAATATCACCCTTTCTCCAAACTTTGTTCTAAAGCATTGAAGACATTCTGTGTAATTGGAAATATACCAGATGGCCATCTAGTTCTGGAATGCTTTTTTCTCCTAATTTCTCTCTTTATTTTGCTAAAAGAACAGAGAAAGAAATTGCCCTGAACAACGTCCTGTTTTCTGTAGTCAAGGAAAAAGAATCCACAGGGTCCTTTGAAGTAGTGTTGATGATTTAATTCAGTCTTGAATTTACTCTTTGCCAAGATTCTAAGTTGCCAAGACCAATAAGGAATTGGTCTCTGTGGAAACGTGTACAGTACAGCAACTGGCTGAGGAATCACCTGTGGGTATTTACGCTTGCATGTAAAAGCTCCTGTTCAGAGTTGTCTGTCAGGGGGCCTGGGAGATAGCTCAGCAGTTTAAGTGCCTACCTGGCAAGCTTAAGGTTCCAGGTTTGATCTCCCATACTGGAAAAAAATAATTGTAAATGGATGCACTTGGATCTCTCAACGTCTTGTCTGTTTTTTTCGTAGAACAATAGCACTTGATCTGGAATAATCATTGTCTCTTGCTAATTCTGAATGACAATACAATTGCTTAGATTGTGCTTTCTTTTTTTTTTTTTTTTTTTTTTTTTTTTTTTTTTTTTTTTTTTTTTTTTTTTTGTCTTTTTGAGACAGGGTCTCGCAATGCAGTTCAGGCTGGTCTTGAGCTCACTTTTGTAGCCCAGGCTGGTCTCGAACCTGCACCAATCCTCCTGCCTCAGCCTCCCGAGTGCTGGGATTACAGGCGTGAGCCACCACACCCAGCTAGATTGTGCTTTCTAAGGCTGCCATTGAAAAGAGGTTTTTATTCTTTTACCTGTGCTGCACATTGAGCACGGGCCCTTACATGAGCCAGGCCAGCATGCTGTCTGCGGGCTGCAGCTCCCTCTGCCCTGACAAGCTTTTCCATTTCTGGACATCAGTGTATGGCACACCACACATAGTGAAGCTCATAGCTCTTCTACTGATGAGGTCACAAAGCCCTACAGGCCGTACACCTACAAAAAGGGAAACCTCAGTGTGCTAAGCTGTATAGAGTATCAGAATCTAACAAAGCACGTGAAGTCAGATGCGTGTATATAGGGAAAATTTACGTTCAAGCTCCGTGGTGGGGGAAAGATGTGCCTCAGTTATCACCTGCACTATTGTTGACTTTCTCCCTTTTACTGTGAAGTTCCTTAGGAGCTTAGTGACTGCCTGCCCATTTATAATGTATGCCTCAGCTCTGTGCATGGATGAGTAGATAAGAAAAGTGTCCCTATGGAGCGTGTCCATGTGAGTGCCAGCTTACCTCTTCCTGTCCTCGATAGACAGGAAATGTGCATTTCCTAGGGACTTTTTTTTTTTTTTTTTTTTTTTTGAGCCAGGTTCTCACTGCGAACTTGAGGCTGGTCTTGAACTCAGTGTGTAGCTCCGGCTGGTCTTCACCTCCTGGTGATCCTCCTACCTCAGACTTTTGAGTGCTGGGATTAAAAACATGCGGCACCATGCCCAGCTTCGGGGACTTGAGTTCATAAAGTAACCTGTAGCAAAGGCAACTGAGGTCTGGCATCAAGGCCTGGCCTGGGTGAGCACAATAAGGTCTGGAGCTCCCACTCGACAGCATGGCTCCAGAGCAACTTCGGCAACCCCTGCCTCCCTCCCCAGCCCACCTGGCTGCATGCCCAGTAGTGTGAGGCTCCCCGGGTGCTCCGTTCCCTAGACCCACACACCTCCTGCACTTCAGCTGTGCCCTGTGATTGGTAATTGCCACTCACGATGCAAAATGATGGGAGAGCGAGTACCTGCAAGGGATGCTGGATATAGTTGTAGAAAGGACAGGGAAGAGGCCAATAGCTGGCAAGAACAAAGGAAAGGAGCCTCTCAAGTTCATTAAGAGGAAACAGTGGCCCTGCTCCCAAGGCTGAGCCTTGTCCTGTCCTCCAGCATACAAAACGGAAGCTGTCTGCTGCTTGCCGGAATTCGAAGCCCAAGTCCTCTAGCAATGAAAATGCCAAGAAAGGGGAAAGGAGCACATTTGCTCTGCATCTGGACTCTCCTTTTTCACTTATGTCTGCTAGGGAGAAGCGCCTAAGAAAGGGAATGAACATGGAAGTTGTAAGAATGCTAAGAATTAGGAAGGTAAAGACAGTTGAAGTTGTATTTAAAACAACCAGTGATTTTAGTTATTATGGTCCTGTGGAGGAAGATTCAGAATCATTTGGTGATGAGTTGAAAAATCTAAAATAGATTCCTTTTTCATTGGTAGTAATTTCATATTTTTCTAGGATAACAATAAATGAGAATGCTAATCATACTTAGATTAAAATTTTGTTCTATAAGAAAAACATCTAATGCCATTAAAAACACATAGGCTAGGCTGGGGAGATCGCTCAGTAGAATAAGCACTTACCTGGCAAGCACAGGATCCAGAGTTTAATCCCTGGTACTAAAAAAAAAAAAAAAAAAAAAAAAAAAAAGAGAGAGAGAGAGACAGAGAGAGAGAGAGAGAGAGAGAGAGAGAGAGAGAGAGAGAGAGAGAGAGAGAGAAACTCTTTAAAAAACCACATAGATTAATTTCTGTACAGAGTGGCCATCCTTCTCTGATGATACATACCTGTGAAAGACACAGTACATAAGGAAAGGACAGCCAGTGTTCAGTGTAGTAGCTGAGTTCTGCTTGGGTAAATTTGCATGTTTGTGATCACTGTAGATGCAGGAATTCCCAGAGGAGGCTGGGAGACATAAGCATGGAGAGACTCGAGACCCTGGGACCTGCTGGCTGGCCAGTTCTGTGGGACATGCTGGCCATGTGGGATGACAGGGCTTCTAGGACATTGAGTGGCCCTTGTAGGAAGGGGTACCCTCTGGTTTCTGCCCTTGCTAGGCCTCCACTTATCACAGGTATTAGAACCTCCCAGGGAATTCACCTAGCAGTGATTTTAGGGGAAAATGGTGAAGGTCTAAGGAAAGCCAGGGCAGAGGGCACAGGGAAGATGACACAGGCTTGCAATACGTTACATTGAAACCAATAGTAATTATGTACCTTCTGTCTTTCAAAATGCAGAAGACATCATTTCCTGTAGAACACCCCCCCCCTTGCCCGCCATCTCTTGGATTCTGTGCTAGCTTCTCGCTTCTACTCCTGCCATGAATGTATGACACTTTTCAATCTTCTGGGCTGTCTCTGGCTGGTGTCTAAATCCTTTCAGAAGGGACCTAATCATTCAAATATGTAGCTCACAGTGCCTGGAATAGCGTTTTGATTCTTAGGATTTCACAATGAATATTCGGTGAACAAATGTGCAAATCCTGGAAGTGGAGGCTTAGGGAAGGGGGACATCTAGGCCCATGGCCAGTTTTCTGTTTTGGACAGTGAACTAAAATGACTGTTGCGATATTTAAAGCACCTTGCAAATGGAAGAACATTCTCTACAACTTGAGGTCTTATTAAACTTATTTTGAAATCATTGAGTCTCCTTAAAATTAACTTCCAACCTTTAAAAGTTGGTGGGCTAGCCAAGACTCAAGCTTTCCTTGTAATGTGACAAGTTCACCTATATTATTAATAAGGTGATATAAACTCATATATCATAAACCAGGAGCTCATGGGAGTGACTGCTCCTCTGCTTGGTGATTTAGAAACCTATGTGTGCAACAGAATTTGATTTTATTATATCCCAAAAGAATAAAATGTTATTTGGATTTGTGTAGATTTTTAAAATATCTTTGTGTACTATTTTCTTTTTTCTGGTACTGGGGATTGAACTCAGGACCTTGGACTTGCTAGGCAGGTGCTTATTCTACTGAGCTATCTCCCCAGCCCTTTAAACATCTTTTTGAATTTGAAATTTTTCTTTTAATTTAGTTCCTAGCAGCCAGTGTATAATTATGAGATGAAGAACTGGGGTACAGTAGTGATTCCAAAGTTGGTGATGTGAAAAAATAGAATATGAACCAAGAATAAAGTGCTCAACAGCATTAGAATGAAAAGGAAGATCATTACTCTCTATATGTGATAAGAGCTTTCCTTACAAATTAAACATATTAGTTTTCCTTTGCACCTCTTTAAAAATATCCATTATAATATTATAATATATATTATATAATATATAATATATATTATATAAAATACATATAATATATATAATATATAATATATATTATATATTATACTTGCATCATGTACATCAAATGTGAAGATTTGAATTTGCTTTGTGGGTGATAAAGACAGCAGCCGAGTAATGCCATTTTAGGAATTGTAAGAATGACAACCCTTGGGAAAGATTCATGGCATTGAATTGAAAGGATCTGGAACAGAGTGGAAGAAGTACTGTGTTACTAACATGACCCACAGCAAGAGCCTGCAGCCCTGTAGACATGGATGCACTTTGCGGAAAGGATGAAGGATGGATATTGAAGAGGGTGGGGAGGAGATGCATTAATTTCATCATTCAACAAATGCATATGGAATGCTTTCCATGTATCAGACCTGGTGCAAGAAAGGAGGGATCATATGGGTGGGATAGGAAAGGGGAACAGCGCTGTCTGTATGCTCAGGACACAAGAAGGCACACACGTGAATCCAGACTTCCTCTGTACACAGGAATCTCAGTTGCTCTTACCTTTTCTCTCGTTTTCTCAGGACTCTCCTACTATTCTTTTTAGCATGGCAGACCTCTAAGTCTTGTTCACCATTTTGCCCCTAAGTAACCAAGATCAGTTCATAAGAAAAAAAGAATGCAGAGCTGACAGAATAAAGTAGATGAGTAAGGATATTATGTAATTCCAATGTTGAACATATTTGATCTATGATTAACCCAAAGTCAATTTGAAAGATTACAGAAGAACAACAAAACTGAAGAGAAACTGTTGTCATCATATGGCAAGTGCTTAAGACATTTGGTCAGAAAAAGTTAATATAATTGCTGATGAACTATGGAGCTTTATATAGCCTAGATTATTATTTATGTTATGTAGAGATTCCTGGAGGGCTTTAATTATTTTTTAAATGCTGTAAAATCAGAAGATGTTCCAAATTACTTTAATGAGTTGTGATATGAATAATAAATAGTTCATCACTGGCCTTTCAAAGCCTGAGGTCCAATGTGTCCGCTGGGTAGGTCCCTAAATGAACACCCTGTAACATATACTGTGAATACTTTTCTTATTCCTCTGTAACTTTTGTGCAGCCAAGCACTATGTAGTTATCTCATTCAGAAGGAATTTAATATTTATTCACGATGAGGAATAAACACAGAGAATATCTACCCTTGATTTTCTCACGCTGTGTAGCTGGTCTGTGCCTGTGTCCAGGGCATAGTGAGTATTTTTTCACTTGAATTAGATGTTGGGTGGAGAAGCTCGCTGGAGGGATTGCACTCACAGTACTCAAGTGCTGCCCTCTCTGCAGTCAGGGAGGATCTAGTTATGCAACAACATGGAAAGTGCTTTAGGAAAGCAGCCAGGCCAACAAACTCAGACTCAAATGTTTTGGCTGAGGATTTTTTAAGATATGTAAAGCCATTCCTCCAAACCTCTCCTCCTTGTGGAAAATACGGAGCAGGGGAATAGAGTGAAGAGAAGTGTCCCTGTCAAGGAGAGCTCACCCTGCTGGAAGCTGTTTTTTTTTAAAAGCAGAGCAAGCAGTTCTCCAGTGATAACCAGGCCTCAGAGACAGCCAAGATTAAAGCCCTAATCCACATTGTTTGAAAACTTTTCTGAACAACTTTTCAATCTTTTCAATGATAGCTGAGAATGCCACAAGTTGTTTGTTTGTTTGTTTGTTTTTAGTGTGCTTTAAAAATTGACATAGGTGAAGCCTTTTGTTCAGAAGAAAACCGATTGGCTAGTATTATTTTATGGCTATGGTCATTGACATAGTGAGCATTTACTCCCAGGGGTTTCTGATTTGCATGAAATCCCACGAGGATGTAGAATCATTCAGGTGACTAAATCTTCAATTCTTGTTTTATTGCCATGGCAACTAAGTCTGTTTTCACTGCACAAATTAGTTAATCAATTTTGGTTTCTGATTTATGTTGTTTGGTGGCAGCTATTCTTGCAGATTATTGGCTCTTTGTTCTTTAGCTAATAAGCGCTCCTATTAGAAGGCACTATTCCCAGATACAATATTGGTGAGTTATCTGACAGGCTCCTTCAGTGCACGTTGAGATATCCTTCTAAGATAATTAGCTTGAATAACAGTGAAGGCCATGCTTTCCTCCAGTGAAAGTTATTGATTAAGGAAAAAACCAAACAAGCATACAATTCATAATAAAATTATACTCAGCTACAATGTCAGTTAATAGACTTCATGAAATAGAATAGAATAAAAGAAATGCAGGCTTGGGATTCTTTCGACGGTTTATATTACCTTGGTATTAAAATATGTTTTCACATATGTTCTCTCATATGGAAAGATCATATAGATCACCCACATTCAGTAGATACAGTTTTTAGCAACTAGTAGAGTTATGAGTTTGTGCTCACTCTTCTGGGACTTCCATGACTGTTTAGCTATCTTCCCCTTGTTGATCTGGGTCAAATGTACAATGATGATTATTATCCTCTGGTACCTATAAAATCTATTTCCTAGCATCAATGGCTCAACTTATTGATTTGTAGCAGAATTGCCATTGGGAAAATTTAATTGGTCCCAAAACATGACTTCTAGTCTGACATGATCCATGTAGTCTCACTGGTGTTTTTATAATGAACTAGAGACTTCTCATGCAACACTCCTTTTGCATCCCTATTCATGAACTGCTTCATCACCAAGCTCATAAAAAAGAATTGTTAATCATATATCTTCTTGAAAACTCGCCTTTTTGAGCATCTTCCTAGTTCCTAATTCCCTCTTTTCTTGGCATACATTAGTTGTGAAGAGAATGTGAAGCATGCAAGTCTCCTAGTCCCACCTCTGGTGCAACCAGTGAGTTGGAAATACCTCACTGATAGAGGCCACTAGTTAGCAGCTCTGAGAAAGATTTAAATTTTTAAAATTGTAGCTGCAGGCATTTTATTCCTGGCTGGAGACCTTCCTAGAGACAGCATCATTCTTTGAAATTAATATGTCTTATTTGGAGAAGCCCCCAAGTGGACTTCTAAGGTCCTTGAATAGCTCTGCCATTCAAAATGGAGTCCTGCCTTTCTTTAGTATTCACCACTTTTTTTGTTTTTGATAACTAAATAAATATGGATCACCCCGAGAAGATGTTTCTCTTAGCCCCAAGAGAATCTCTAATTCTGTGAGAGGGCTTTGATTCTCCTGGCGCCTGGGCATCATTCCAGTTGCCTCTCTTCTTTAGCCTTTATCATCCACTCGTTTGGGAGACTGTGGACCTGATCAGTCTTCAATAACTCAGGGATAACATTAAGGTGATACCTCATCATTTTATCATCATAAAACCTTGTAACTCTAATTAGCATCAATATGTAACCTTTCTTAATTCTCATATTGAGAAGGCCATAAATATGGGAACAGCAGACTGATTGCAGTTTGTGTTATCTGCTGCTCAACTCAGTAATTTCTCATTTGTATATGACTAAGCAAAGTGCAAGTATGGTACAACAAAGTCCTTAAACAGACCAATTTCTGCAAAAGATGTCCCCACTACAAAGAAGAACAACAGAGGAGCCACATGTCCCTCTCATTGTACTATCTTGCCTGGCTGAAAGTTTCTAGTCCAACACTCGATATCTTTCACATCCAGGAGTAGGGTAGGTCTTTGAACAACACGATTTTATAGGGATAGGATGGTAGAATTTGAAAATATTTAACAGGGAAATAATGTCAAATGGAAACAGTGAACAGTTGCACAAGTGAAACCAAACTCAAGTATTTTCAGTTCTCTAAATTTTCCAGAAATGTCTCCCAAAGCAAAGGAATTTTAATAATAGTCTAAAGGAAGCCAGTAACGGCAGCACTGTTTTGGAGGCTGAAGACATGGTAGTGACAATTACTGGGGTAACACGTGGATGAACAAATCTTTGGGAAATGCTGCTGAGGGATGAGTCACCTCTTCTTCCCCTTTTAAAGGGGATGTTATCTTCTTAGAGTATTATCCCAGGATTTTTGTAATAAGATATATAAGGGTTTGATTTATCTTCAGAGACTTAGATAATAGATAGTTGTTTAAGAGGAGTCTGATAGCTGGCTTGTCCCCCAACTCATTGTGAGGCAGGGGACACAGTGGTCAGTACCACTTCTTGTAAGCTCTGGAGGCTGATTTCCCCCCCCCCACACACACACCCAAATATAGACTTGGACACAGAATTCTTTTGTTTAATTGTCTTAATGTGTCCTGGTCTGCTCTTCTGTTATGAGAAATTTTCAAAAGTAATAAAGTCAATGCCATTAAAATACATAGAGGATGCTTATATTGAAGGCGGAAGAAATTGTAAGTAAGCATATGATTGTCTACTCAACAGAGCATTTTTGAGATAAATATTTGAGCAGTGAATTCAAGTTTTTCTAGATGTTTTAAATACCTTGGCTTTTCCCCCTGTCTTGGTCTATTTTCTGTTACTATAAGCAAATATCTGAGGCTGGAAAATGTGAAAAGAGATTTATTATGCTTAGTTGTGGATGCTAAAAGTCAAAGATCAAGCAGTACATCTATGTAGCCTTTAGTGAGAACCTTTTAAAAGGTGACATCAGAATGGAAGAGATCATATGGAAGAAATTACATGTTCACACAAGGAGTCACAGACCAAGGACAGCCATGTCTTGCTGGAACTATGTTAATCCTTTGTGAGGCTACTGGTGGAGTGACCTACTAAGCTCACTAAGCACATTTCCTAGTGGCTCTATCACCTCTTAGAGCTACCACATTATGGACCAAAATTCCACCACAGGAATTCTTAGGGGATAGACCATGTCCAGACCAGGGAATCAACTATTCCTCTGCTTCCTCTTTTCTCTATTCCCTTAGGTGTAACTCTAGGCATATTTTTTCTTTGGCATAGGGCACACCCAGCATCCCTGAATCATCCTTGATAAGGGCCCAGTGGTAAGAAAATACTTTGCTTAAAATAACATTTCTCATGATGATATTAAAGTTTTTTCAGGTGAGATGTGGACTGCAGACTTACCCTCAACATTTACTTTCCTTTGCATTTGTTGCTGAGGACATGCACAGGTGAAAGGTCACCTTGTTTTATAACTCTGTCAGGACCACAGTCTTTTTCCTCACTCAGATTCGCAAAAACCAAGTGAAATATCTACTCTGAGGAAGCTGACTCATGTACAAAGCTTTTGTTAGGAGCCCAGGTCATCAAGGAGTATGACTTTTAACACCACCAACATATCTTTACATTTGCTTTGCCAATATGTATTGTTTAGTGTTTGTCGCCCTTGCCTTGGGCTATGTGCCAAGTGACTTTCTAGGAAACTGGTGATTGCTTTTTGGGAAAATAAACTTCAGAACTGCTAGGAAAAAGATGCTGCAGCCACCATGCCTGTAATCCTAGCACTTGGAGGCTGAGGGAGGAGGATCGATGTGAGTTTGAGACCAGCCTGGGCTACAAAAAAGTAAGCTCAAGACCAGCCTCAACTGCACAGCGAGACCCTATCTCAACAAAAGAAAAAGAAAAAGGTGCTGGGAAGCTTGGGCTGTGAGCTGTTCTGTGTTCTTCTGCAGTAAAGATCAGTGTGGGCACTGTCTCACACACAAGAAACTTTGACATTTGGGCCATGGTACTTGATAGAATGTCTCCTCTTGGGACTGTTAGGAACAGGCAAGGAAGTGACCTTAGGTGGCCACGCCTCTCCCAAAGGGAAGGACTGGAGTTTCTTTTTGACTTGATCCAAGATTTTTTTCAATATTTTACTTTAGGTAATAACCGTTGGCTTTGTGGCACTCAACACGTGTGGAAGTGCTGCGAGGTTTGCTCTGTCTCAAGCTTGCTGGATCTTGTAAGTCCTATCTAGGATTTCACATAGTAGGAGCTTGGTTCATCATGGGTTGATATTAAGAGGTGATGGAACTATGAAACCATGTGGCTTATTGCATTTTATATTGAGTTTTGGTCAAAGCATCTGTTAATTCGCATGTGTAGTCATGACCTACATGTTAACTCTCTAACACTATAAAAATACTTGAAATGGGGCTGGCCAAATAGTTCAGCAGATGAAAGTGCCTTCAAGCAGGCACAGTGGCCAGGGCTTCAATTATCCCCGAGCCTGCTGTGCCGGTCCCACCCCAGGGATAGCAATTGTGACTGGGTGTGGTGATTCGCACCTGTGATCCCAGCTCTTGGGAGGCTGTAAACAGGCAGATCACTATGAGTCTGACCTAGTAGTGAGACCCTGAACACCTGTCCCTCAAAAAAAAAAAATAAAAACTAAAAGTAAAATAAACAACCTATGAAGAGAAAAGACTTATTTTGGCTGTTATGTGAAGGTTTAAGTCAATAACTGGTCGACCCTGTTTTTTTTTTTTTTTTTTTTTTTTTTTTTGGGCCTCTGGTGAGCCAGAACATCATGGTGGGAGTGCATGGCAGAGAAAAAATGGCAGAGAAAAAAATGACTAGCCTCTTGGCCAACAAACACAGAAGAGGAAAGAGCCAGGGCCCATATTCCCTCGCAGGCACACTTCTAGAGGCAAAGGCCCTCGGGGTCCCACCTCCAAATGACTGCCCCCTCTGCCAGTAGAGCCTCCCTGGGCAGCAAGGCTGCACCAGAGAAGCCCATGGGAGACACTAGTGATCCAAACTACACATAGCAGCACAAGGAGCGAAATTTCTAGATGCTCTGCTATTAGAAATTCATGAGATAAGAAGAGGAGAAGTAAGACACATAAAGGCATAAAGGCATAATCTTTTTAAAAAATACCTTTCTATTCCATGTGCTTTCTTATAATTGTGGAAATCTAGAAGACTTTGAAGATGTGCTGAGATTATCACCAGTTAGGATATTTTTAACCCTACTTTAAGTGATTTCTTGCACATCAAAATCTGCAAAAGTAAGGCACCTTTTTCCCAAGGTGTTTGTGCTTTAAATTATTGGCACTTTTGTTGCCACCACAAATGATTATCCTCCAGATCACGTGATGCTGTCTACAGCCTTAGCTACACAGGACCCTCGGGGCCTGTTTTCAGGCTGAGTTCAAAACTTACAAACTAAAATGTAAAGGCGTGACATTCAGGACATGGGAAAATAAATAATACTGTGTAGCTTAAAAAACACTATATCCCAAAAGGCTTAAATTCTCATAGGAAAGGAAGTTTTGCTATTTATTTTATTTATTTATTTATTTGTTTGTTTGTTTATTTATTTATTTACTTATTTATTTATTTATTTAATATCTGAGACAGGTTCTCACTATATAGTCCAGGCTGGCCTTGAACGGGCAGCAACCCTCCTGCTCAGCCTCCTGGGTTCTGGGATTATAGGTATGCACCGTGATACCCAGCCTGGAGTTTTGCTATTGGACTTAAAAAACTCCTTATTAGGAGGTGCACATTCAGCAGTTGCTTTTCTCTCTTGTTAAAGCATTGAAAGCCTCTGATAAATTAACTCTTGCGGAGCCCAGATTTGTAAGGAGCTGAACCACAGCTTTGTAACAGAGTGCTCAGATAAATGAGTACTCTTAACATTTTGATGGAAAAGAACAAAAGGAGCCAAGAAGAGGGGAGAAGAGAACATAGATAAGAAGGGAGTAAGGTGAAAAGGAAAATGTAAGAGGGAAAGAGAAATTAAGTGGACAATTATTTTTTTACACAGTCACATGCAGTTGTTCCCTCACACATACAGGTACTCAGCGACCTGCCGCTACTCAGAGAATACAGGTAGGTCTTTATAATCTACCCCTTCTTCTCCTTCTCCTTCATAGTTGAAAGTCCTTTCATAAGCAATAGAAATTCCTGAGTAGGATTACTAATATTAAAAATCTTTGGAAGATAAATCACCTTTTCAGTTGAGTTTTTTAGGGAAGGCAAATAAGATTTTGAGAAGCCCCGAAAGCCACATTTCATGGATGAGGAAAGAAAATGTTGAAAACATCTGGAAAGAAGTTGTTGAAATTATTTCTTTAGTATTTCCTTGTAATATTTTAACTTGCAAGAGAATAATATACCAGAAGTCTCACCCTTTTTTTTTTTTTTTTTTTTTTTTTTGTATTTTAAGGAAGGGTCTCAGGGTGTTCAGGGTCTGACTAGTAGATTTGACTCATAGTGATCCACCTGTTTACAGCCTCCCAAGGGCTGGGACTACAGGGATCCTTTGGCTTTGGTTTCTGACTGCTTGCTTTCCTTTACCTCTATTTTCTTACATTTCTTATTTTTCTCTCGTTTTGCTGTGCACACCATTCAGTCCTCCCTCTGCTTTCCCCTTAATCTACTCTCCTGCCTGAACTCTCCCACTGGCTTATCTCTTGTTGTAACTTATCTCTTGTTCCTTTCCCACTTTTACCTCCTTTCTTCCATTCCCTCTCCCTCCCACTGTTTTTGCTCCTTTTCTCTGAGATTTGTTACTGATGACCCCCTGGGAAATTTGCTATTGGACTTCACTCTTTTTTTGTTATGCAACCAAATATACCTAGAAATGGGTATTATTATCTTTCTTATATCATAATGAACAATTTTCTACAAAATGAAAGCTACTGAATAATATTTATAGGGACCAGTAAGATAGCTCAGTGGTCCAAAGCGCCTGCTTAGGAAAGCTCAGGCAACCACAGGGACCACAGTTCGATCCCCAGCACCACATGTGGCACCAGCCTAACCCCCAGGGCAGGCTGAGCAGGCCATAACATAAATAAATAAAGTTTTTTTAAAAAAGGTTTTCCTAAAATAATAATAACAATAATAATATTTATAGTTTTAAAGTTAGTATAATTGAGCTGATAGGATTTGGATTTCTTCTAATTGTTCTCCTTTGGTCCTACATAGCAGTGTTTGGTCTTTTTCTACACCAACACACAATGGATAAATAATAACATATATGTTCCTTTAGTTTGATTTACTAAGTAATTATTCCACATAACCAAATGTGTCCACTTTAAGGGTATTTTTCAGTGAAGCTGCTTAACTTCCACCAGCAAGATGTCAGCCATCTTCCTCATCTTACAAGTTTCATTTTGATCTCCACAGCCTGCCTCCTCTCTGATAGGCTTCTGGTTTAGTGGTTTTGTCTTTGTTCAGACAGAAGTTTTTATTTCTCTTGGATAAATAGGAATATAACTGCTGGATCATATAGCAAAAGTGTCTTTTATGTTATAAGAAATTCTCATACTGCTTTCTAAAATAGCCACATGGTTTTGCACACCTAGCAGCCATATAAGAAATTTCACTTGCTTCCCAGCCCTTGCTGCAGGGTAATATATATATATATATATATATATATATATATATAGATATATATATATAGATATATAGATATATAGATATAGATAGATAGATATAGATATAGATAGATATATAGATATATATAATTTCATTCTGATGAAGTCTTTTAATAATTCTTTCGTTTATAATTTGTGCTTTAGGTGTTTATTTAAAAGATATTTGCCTAACCAAATGTCACAAATACTTTCTCCTATATTATATGCCTTATATTGAGAACCATAATCTATTCAGATGTAGTTTCATAATATAGTATATAGGATTTGTTTTCTATACAGATATTCACTTTACCCAGCAGCATTTACTAAATGTCTTTTTCCCCCACTGAATTACTTCAGCATTTTTGTAAAAAAAAAATCTATTTAACTTTGTGAACTACATAAATTATCATATGTCTCTAGAAATGAACCTTATTTTCTCATGATATGTTCTCCTAATTACCTATTGTTGAGTTCACTCTGGTAAAATTCTGTCTGAAGAGTTTTGTCCCTGTTGGTCTTTGTGTGTGCTAGTATTCAGTTGTCTATTATGTGATGCCTTTGGCTTATTTCGGTATCTGAAACATTGCTCGTCTCCTAAGTGGGGATCTGTTGGTCTTCCCCTGTTTCTGAAGCAATCACTTAGTTTTGGCGTTATTTTTATATTATTTTTAAGATGTAGAGTTAAAAACCCAATAGAATGCTATACTTAGTGTTAATATTTGCTGACATGAGGGCCGGTGAGATAGCTCAGCAGACTAAACACCTGCTTAGGCAAGTATAGGCACTAGGGTATCATCCCTGGTCCTACATGTCATGCCGGCTCTGTCCCAGGGTGCACTGAGCCGGCCAACGAGACCAGGCGTGGTGGTGCACAACTGGAATCCCAGCACTGGGAATGCTGAAAACAGGAGGATCACTATGAGTCCTAGCTGTACCAAATACATAAAAAAAATAAATAAAATAAATAAAAACATTTCCTGACCTCTCTCAACCCTGTAATTCTCTGGATTTGTCTTAGATTCTTAGGTACAATAATGAGTCCATGGATAAGAAGAAAATACACTGAAACACTTTTAAAGCAAGAAAATAGGTCGATCTCTTCATTTTTCCTGATTTATCAATGCAGGCCTTATATTTCTGCCATCTCATGTCAGATTTAAAGTAAACTGAATTTCTTAAGTTCTTAACTGTTTTTGTTAAAGTCCCACAACTGTACAAGAGCGCATGCATTCTTTTCCAAGAGGGCTTAGTACTGGGCTAGGCTGCAAGTTGTGCCTGAAAGGTACAGCTCAGGTTTGGTAACAAACTTTTATTAAGAAACCCACACTGAGATGTGAGTCCAAATACAGTTGCAGTGCCTTTTATCCTTGGGAAGCTTTCTTACTTTTCTTGTTTGTGACTAGGACGTTCCTCTTTCCCTGTGAGCCACACTAAAATCACACTGCAGCTTTTATCACCATAGGCTTCTGGCAGCCTAAACTACACCAATATATTTACATCCTTGCTGGTGCATAGGAGAGGGTCAATTGGCTTGCAGGGGCTGGGGCCAGTATTCCTACATACCATTTGGCTCCTCTGAAATGTAATCAAATTTCTGTTTCTTTATTTTTCATACATGCTCCGTTCATTTAACAGTAACCATATTTCTGTGACTTTTGTGTGGTTAGAAACACATCTTTCCCTGCTCTCTGATGTGGTGATCTGATGTGCCGCTGATGAGGAGAACAGATGACATGAACGCTTCGTAATGTTTGATAAATGCATTAGCGCTACCTGCAAAAAGAACAAGAGACTTAAAACCCTCTTTCCTCCATGAAATAAAATTAGGCTATGGTTCCCAATAACCATCTTTATTTCTCAGTATGCTCAGCCGTCCCCATTGTCTACTGTCTCTAGAATGAGTGAAGCTCTTAGAAATGCAGGATACATCTCGTTATTTGTCACAAAATAGTAGAAAGAGATTTTTTAATTTGAACAGTGGAAGCACTAATGGTATGGGAAATTAAAGCCACATCATTTACTTTTTTATGAGAACACACTGTATTTTTATTGTATTCAGTTTGCACGCTGTGGAGATGCCAAGCTTTCTACTTCCCGTATCCTTCCATGACTAACCCAGGTTGCAATTTGGGTTGAGCTGCCTGCTGCTGCTGACATTTGCGACCACTCCAGGTGGCCTGCTCTGTGTACCCTGGATGCTTAGTATACATTATTACATGATTTAGATGTCACATTGCTGAAGACCATGCAATTCTTATGAGCAGACTTTCTATAGTGATAATAATAAAAAGGACAAAGGGAGGGATGCTTTTCAAGCAATATGACACAAACATTTATTTTTCCGAATGTGTTTAAATCACAGCAGTTATATGCTTTGTGACCTACAGGATAAAAATAGTCTTTCTCTACACTTTAAATAGTACTACTAAGAAGCCAGTAGTGATGAATATAGATAAAAAATGCATTCATTCTATCAACAGCAAGTAGTTCTTTTAAAGTGCTAATGTTAGCCAGATGATAAATGAAAATTACACAAAGAATTTAAGTACCACACTTAAAGTAAACCCAACTCTTATGCTGGATCTCCCCCCCCCCCCGCTTTTTTTGTCATGTATGTTTTTAGTACAGGGTCTCACTATGCAGCTCAGACTCGTAGTGATCCTCCTGTTTTCATCTTCCCCATTGCTGGGATTATAGGCATGTGCCACCATGCCTGGACCCAGTTACCAGCTCAGCATGCTCCAGGAGCAGGGCCAGCATAGTATGCAGGACTGAGGATTGAACCCTGGTCCCTTTGCTTCTCAAAGTAGGCACTTAGTCTGCTGAGCTATGTCACTGGCCCTTATTAGAATTTTAAGAACACATTATAGAGAGAAGTGAGTGTCACCAATCCAGAAAATCAAATAATGTCATGTTATGTTTTAAAGCATCAGCTACAGGTTTCAACAATGTTAGTTTTATTTTGCTAGGTTCTTAATCTGGCCTATAGAGACAGAACAATTTAAAAGAGAGACATATTACAGTGTGATAATGGCAGCTTGAGAATCTAAGCTTTTGATTGTCCACAAAAGTAGAAGTAAACTAGATTGGACCATGCAAGGTAGTATTTCATCCTGAAGTGAGTGTTGCTTGTCTGGGGGATGTGGTAGCAGCACTCCGTGGAAATACATCAGCCAGTATCGAGAGCCATGCAGGACTGCTGTGCCAGGGCTTTGTGGGTTTCATCCAGTTCCCTCTTATGATTAATAACCTAGTGTATTAAAGAAAAAGGTGGATTTTTCTTTTTCATGAAACTTACTGGATAACGACTGACTTGTTGACTTCTTTCTTCAGTTTTGATAAAGATGGTGTAATAGTCTACCTTGTGCAACCCATAGATGAGGTGCTGAATTAAAGACTGGATAAACATACAGCCTTCCTAGTTCACAAGGGAAAGGGCTCATTTCAGGTCAAGTAGGTAGTGGTTGGGTAGAAATGCTCCATTATCAACGGCATGACATGATTTTTACCTTGCTTTGTCAGTTTCTCTTGCATAACAAGGTGAGAATACTTGCCTTCCCAATGTCAAAAGTTTTAATGAAAATCAAATTATATTATTAATGTAAGTTTTAAAAAAATGTAAGTAGTATGTAAACATAATACATAAAAGATATTTGTTCATTAAAATAAAAGTCGTATACCCTCAGATGAAAAGCAACCCAGGTTTTTAAGTGTTCATCCTCATACACTTAAAAGCTTATGTGAAAATACAGGTTCTACCGCAGCCTAAAATTACTACAGTCTAATCTTTCTTAATTTACCCCATGCTACCCTTTTTTGCATGCATGAGCATTCAATGATACCTTCAGGAGATTTTTATTTGGATAAACTCATCCTGTCTATGCCAGGATCATCACGTCATCACTTGAACTGCACCACTTGGACTAAAGCCAAGTGAAAAACAGTCTCTCAGGTGGAAGAGTGACTCGAGTACTGGGGGAAGGCTAGAAACAGAATGGCCCTGTGTGTTTCTGTGCCCAGTGTTGTGGGACGAGAAGGCAGTGGGCTTCTCTTTATCCCCAGGGCTCCTGAAAATCTTGAAAAGGTTCAGGATTCCAGGGAGACCTCTTTGTTCTCGCATCTCCATTTTTCCCAGGCTGCCTTAGTGCACACATTGATTGGCATTTTTCAAAGTAGCCTTAAGGTCACATTCCCTGGGAGAGGAAACTGGAGCAGATGGACAAATCCAAAGGGAGGATCAAGGGATTAGAACAAAACCAGGTAGGCGTACAGTGAGCATCATAAAGGGGCAAGAAATCTAAAATGTCTCTGACTTAACAGAATGGTTGTTACACTTTATACAAACAGTGGCTAAGTCTATGTTTAATGTCTCCTGTCATTATTTTTGATGTTCTTCCTTGAACTTGAATTATAGGCTTTCTCTCAACTTTAGTATTTGAATGGGAGACTTAAGGAGGAGGTAGAAGAAGGAGGTGAGCAGCACCCTGCCCCTGGCTCACCCTCGTGAGCCTTCCTGTCACCCACACTGCTGCTGTCTTGCAGCGCGCCACTGGTGTTTGTGCAGAAGTAAGGACCCTCTCCCCACTGTTCTGCTTCAGATTTTAAGAACATTGTTGTGATTTTGACAGTTGTGCTGTTCAATATGTGTCAGCCTTCTCCTTCTCTAAAGTGAAGGCGGTAATTCTGAAGCTGGCAATCTGCATCAGAGCTGGAGCTGACGTGCTTAGTGTGTAAGCATTTCTCTCTGAAAGGCAAACATCTCAAATGTAAAGTTCAGTGAGTACTCCACAGCCTGAGAAGGCTGGGGAGGGTTTTCCAGTGCAGTTGGCTGGGTTGATTTCTTTTCTGCGTGAGGCTTTGTCTGGATTAATCCTCCAGTACCCTGTGGATTGTCTCACTTCCCTCTCATCCCGGTGGGGAGTAGGGGACCAGCTGGTGGAATTTTGCTGACCTCTTTTATGCTGTCTGTCATATACTCTCATTTTCCCTTTTTAATGTGGTATAGCTGTACATAACAAATTCTCTACAGAAAGCTTTTGTGCCTGTAATGTGCAGGGGTCCTCGCGGGGCTCCATGAAGCCCACGTTCATTCAGTTCATAGCCCTGGTCCAAAAATATTTCCTAAGTCCATTTAGTCTCAGAAGAGAAACACCACACACACACACACACACACACACACACACACACGCACGCACGCACGCACGCACGCACGCACGCACGTATTACCTGGACTTCTGTGTTCTACCTCCTATATCTGTTTTCTACCACAATGAAGTAAGGCTTTCTCTCTTGATAGTTGGCAAAGTGATTTGCATATACTTGAATCCTAAGGACCATCCTTAGTGAAGAGTGGGATTTGGTAAGACTTTAAAAAAAAAATAGGAACATTGGGGATTGGGAAGATAGCTCTGTGGCACAAGTGCCAACCTGGCAATTGCAAGGTCATGAGTTCAAACCCTGGTCCTGCCCAAAAAACAAACAAACAAAAAATAGGAACATAAAACCTGTACTTAATTGTTCTTTATGAGACTTACTGGAATGAAATTGTAGTCATAGAGGCATGTGCTGATAGGACATGGAAAGAAAAAAATCAAACTGCCTCTCTGTGCTTCCTCTAAACAGCTTTTGTATACTTTCAAAATATACTACTTTCATTTTCTGAGTCATTTATGTTAAGTATAAAATAAGCTCACTTAATAGTCTGCAAGGTATATACATATTTTGTGTGGCTGCTTTTGTATCAGTTTTCTCCCTTTACCTATGTTATATAATAGAACAAATGAAGGTTGCTTATTTCTTGGAAAAGATGTTAGTGATTATAAATCCTGATCTTCTTAAACCAAAAACATACACTCAACTTGAGAACAAACAGTTATAATAAAGTCACCTTTTGTCTGTTGTTAATCACCTAATATCTTAGTCACTATAGAATCAAGACGGTTCAGGCCTAAACAGACTTAAAACTTTCTTCCATAGTTCCTAAAAATTATATTTAACTGCTTCTCCACTGTTGCTAGACAAACCAACAAAATGGATCTCATGCCTGGGAGAAAAACCTAACAATTTCCACTTCACTTTTAATAAGCATTTCCTAAGCAAGCAATTGGTGTTTACAGCCCGCTATTCTAGGCCATAGAAATAAAATGCAATATCAGAATTATCAAAGGACCCTGCGGTGGAGTCCTCCCTCCTGCCCAGAATTATGGTTCATGGCAGGAAGAGAAAGCAGGAGAGAAAATGGCGGTACAGTGGGATTTGGTTGTTCTTCACAGTGGACAAAAGGCCACAAGGCAGCCAGAGCCTTAGTATTTATTCATTGAGGAGAATGGTGAGGGGATTGTGGCTGGATGTGTTAGACAAGGTGCAAGGCTGCCAAGGCTTATAGCAGAGGGAAGGAAACATTCTTACCAAAGGGACAGGAATAGCCACAATTAGGTCATAGTTAATGAGCAACCCTCCTTGTAGCCTATTCCGGAAGGCTTTTTTTTTTTTTCCCTAGAGTCACATGGGGCTCAGCAGAGATATTATCTCTTGTCTTAGGCCATGCTATCACAGCTCATCCATCTGAGCTCCACCATGGCCTTTAGTGATGAGCAATGCTAGCCTATCATCGACAGCCTGTTTTCATGAAGATCCAGACTCACTCATTAAACTAAAAGCCAATTTAGGAAATTACTGCTATACAGCCTGCACTGCTCACAAGTAAACAGAATCACACTGGAGTCTGGGGGAAGGCAACGTGGCACTCCTCCACAAGTATGAGTGAGAATTCAACTACTCTTGGTAATTCTGTGGTAATTTGGGGATTGTAACATACAACTTTTCAAATATCAGCATTTCTTAAGTTTTATGAGTACATGTTGCTTTCCACAAGCTTTCCATTTGTCATGGAGAATCTGTACCTGTACACAAAATGCCTTCACTCTTTTTCATCCCCCATCCCTCACAACCTTCTCTGCTGCTTCTATCTACTCATTTGCAAGAGCTGTATTTCCATTTTTCTCTCAATTATTCATCCTTTTGCCCTCCTTCTCTCTCTTCCTCTCACTTCAACTCAGAGTCCCTACTGTCTAGTGTATTACATGCTTAACATTTGAAGCTAACTTTACAATGAACTCTGCAAACTATGGTATGGGCAGAACATATACCACACCACTTTAAAATACAGAACATTAGCACTATATGAAAGCCTGCTTTGGGCTTATCAACATAGTGTTCACTTACATCAAACCTACCGAGAAGGCATTGTCAAAATCATTGAATACTGCTCAGTATACCAATAGCATCAATTAACTGCAAGCAAAATCGGTTTGGAATTCTTATGATCTACACATCTTTAATAGGTGGGCAGATAGAGACAGGCAGAGTCTTCTCTCTACTATGAGTATCTACAGTTCAGTGGCTATCACGTACCCACCTACATAAGCACATCACACGCACATGCACATATTGTTCTGAGCCTTTAAAATGGATAGCTTTCTAAAACAAATGCATGCCACTGGCCATACACTTTGAATGAGCCAGACATCAGAATGAGCATCACTTCTTCCCCCATGCATCCAATACCACAGTGCCACCAGGGCCTTTTGAGTTTGTGTTAGATACTAATGCTAGTTCCATAGAATACTGTATTGTGCTTTTCAAGCGTTTTTTTTTTTTTTCATTTTTGATGAATTTTGTATTTTTCTGCTATCATTGGTCATCATGTCCCTGCTCTCATAAGCTCTCTGGCAAGTTTAATCCCTATTAACTGTGACATTCCTAAACCCCCTTCATTACTTCTGACATGCCTTGCATTTAGAAAATAGGTCAAGTTTGTATTACTTTTAGGTAAAGTACAGAAGCAAATAATCTCAGAGTTGATGATATAAGAGTTTCTTCTCCAAGAATGAATTTTATGGCTTGACTTCTGTGATGTGACTTATTGATGAGATTTCTAGATAGATATTTAGAGGTAAGAAAGATGTCACAATTAGGAAGCCGAGTCAGTAAATATGATACAGAGCAGATAGAAGTTATCAGCATATTCAATTTTAACTTGAGATTCCTTTTGCTTCTTTTTCATGTCAGAATTATTGAACCCTTGACCACTGACCTTGTGTGGAGTTGGCAGTTGGGCCATGAATATTATTATTAGCTTTAGTTCAGCATAATATAACCTAATTTTCAGTGTAGGATCCAGTGGTGTCTACAATAATGAAATCTTCTCTGCTTGGGTACTTTGGCTCATTATGTATCTAATTTTCTGTCCTTTGAAAATTTTCATCATATAAAGTAAAGGTAGGGAGTGCATTGCACGTAGGTTTACGCACATTTCTAACGTTGCTCTTTCAGCTGAATGCTGACCATTTCACAGTCTTGACACCTTTTAAATGACAACATTTGTGAATAAAACTGGGTTCTATAGGACTGTAACTCGGGCAGCCTGTACTCTACAGAAAGGCCCTATCTCAATCTATGAAGAAAAAGAAGTAAATCAATTTTTAAAAATAAGTATCAAAAAATCAAAATGCAAGCAACTTTGAAAACATGTTTTCCTGTCATAATTTCTTCATCCTTGCTAATATCATGGCCACTTATGTTCTGGATCATGGCACATTACAAAGTGTCAATTATAAATCTAAACTTCTATAACTGTATAAGTAAAAACTACTTAATCAATTAATCTGATTTAGAATTGGCTGTCAATCTGTTAGATCTGAAAGTTAAGTACATTTCATATATATGAGATGTGATAAAAATATTATGAATATTTAAATTTGTACTAATATATTACACTAAAAAGACACGTAGCGACTGACTTTCTTCAGAATACTCCCCCTTGCTTTGAACACACTTGTTCTATCATTGTTGCCACTTTCTGAAGCAGTTCTGGAAGTGTTCTTTCAAGAGTGGCTATTAAATATGATGTGGCTTCCATGAGTCACTTCTGGGAGATGCGGTGACACTGAGATCTGATGACTTCTGATGCATCTGTCGCAATTGTTTTTCAAGCTTCTAATTATTTATCAAGTTTCAACAAAATTCCTTTCATAGCAAGTCTACTTCTACTAGGTTTTTTTTTTTTTTTCCCTTCAGATAGAACATTACTTTCATTTTTTCCTTAAATAAACATATTAAGGAATCCATTAAAGTCTTCCAGTAAATGGTTCCTTTTATAGACATTTTAAATATTTCCAGATGATATTGTTGAATTGACATCAGCAAATGAGTAGAATATTTCCACTTTCTGGATTTAGTGTTCTCTCATGACTGATGGTTTGAGAAGCTGAAACTGCTACTAAAAAAGAATTATCACCCTGTGATTTCTCTTAGTAAGGTTTTCTGATATCTAAACCTGGAGCTGCCATGATCCTGATCATAGTAATTTTCTACATTAAGTTGCAGACTATTTACAGGAAATACAAGTAGATATATTAGAGTGAACAGTGGCTCCTGTTGTGTCTAATGCCTGGTCTTATTTCCATAATTATAGAATTTAACCAATGTGCCAGATTCTTTAGACCGCATTATTCTTCCAAAACTTCACTTCACTGTTCTTCACCCTTCTCCATGTTTCTATTTGATTTATAAATGTGCACAGCCCAGGATAGACAGGAATCCCACCCTGGAGCAAATTGAATTTCAAAAATGCATGGTTGGAGTGCAGGAGACTGGAATGAAGGTAGGAAATGGAGTGAATTAACCGATTGAGATAGAGGGAAGGAAGAGAAGCTCCTTCTGTTCCGTCCTCCTCTTTTCTTCTTTCCTTTATTCTTTCTAATGCTGTCTTTTCTTTCAAAATTATCAGCAGTTTATGGGGGGTGGAACAGAGCTTTGGCCTGCACTGCATAGGGGGAAGTAACTTCTTCTAGATGCTTGCTCCTCTGTTGCCCTGGTGGACCCCAGGAATCGAGTAACGTTGGTTGGGTGAGAAGAGAGGGGTGGGGGAGACAGTGCCGTGTGTGGGGTGTGCTTTTGAAGAGGCCTGAAGTCTAGCAGTAGCAGGTCAGTGAAAGGGGATGCGTTGGCAGTGCCCTCTGGGCTGGCGGTCTCACCAGTGTGAAGCACGGCATCGCTGCTTCTCATTTAGGACCCTGGACATCTTCCATGGAGTGCTCTCTGACACAAGAATTCTAGGCCTGATTTTGTCTGTGAGAGGGAGTTCAATAAATCTGATTTAAAATCAGTTCTTTCAAAGGCCTTATTTCTAGGTTAGAGATATCATTTCCAGAGGGTAGGGGATATAGCAAAATACAGGCGTTATCACCACAAGAGAAAAAGACATAGTGTTTCCTTTTATAAGTTCATTTGCTTTGGAATACTTATATGGTACCAAATGGGGAATATTCACAATCAGTGCCTATTAACTGTGTTCCTAAAAGGTCAGCTTAGATTTGCAGTTTGAAGAGATTAAAACTCTAATTTGTTCTTTTAATGGTCTGTGGCTAATTAACTGACTTAGAACTCAGCCTCAGAGAGCCTAAGATCAAGAGTTCAGTTTCCCTGTGGACCAGTTCATCTTCTCTGTTTCATGGTTTGGTGACAGGCCTAATCCCTATTTAGGTGATTTGCAAAGTTATGCTATTGATTACAGAGGATTGAGTATTGATGGATCAGTTCAAAGCCTCTATTAGCAAACTTTTCACATATAGTAAGCAGGTTAAAATGTCCTGCTGGTTACAATCATGAAGTTGTTGTTGGAAGGGTCCTAAATGGGGATCTTAGCTTTCCCACTTTCCAACAGTATTTTGGACAAGGCATTTCATTTTGCCAAATCTTCCTATTTCTATCCACAAAGCAGAGATTGAATGTCACAAAGAAGTTGCAAAAATTATGGACATTATGATGTTAGGTGTGTCCACAGGGTGGGAATATGAGCCTCAATCGCACTGGCCCATCTCCCTGGGGAAGCTTTCTCAGGGCTCAACATCCAGGACCTCTTCCATTCCTCTGTGCTCTGCAGGTGCACCTGGCTCAGCCCTTACTGCCATGGTTCATATAGCTGCTATTTCCAGATCTAGACCAGGACAGGGGAGCTTTACCAGGGAATTCCTCTTAATAGCACCTTTCAAGTAAGTGGCTCTGAATGACAGGAATTACATGGCAGAGGGCGAAAAGGAGAGGCTCAGAAACGTACATGAAAGGTAAGTAGACTAATTTTGTCATAGGGCATAGCACTGGTGGGCCTGCAGCTGTATCTGAATCTCTATATTTCCTTTACTTTTGTTGGCCATCCAGCTAATTATAGTCCTAGTCCTAAAGTGATTTTCTCTGAGTCCTGAAGTTTGTGTCCCTGAGTAACTGTTCTGCTCATTTCCTTGTGTGTAAATGTGTTTGTTTCCTAGGAGAGGGCTGCAATAATGAGTACTATAAAGAAGGCCTGGCATGCAAATTATAAATAAGATCAATAAAAATATGATGGAATGATGCTTTTAATTTTCCTTCTAAGATTATTAGCTCTTTTTTGTGAAGAGAAAAATGTAAATATGCTAATTATGAAGATCCATCTGTTTTACTTAAAGTACCATGGGGAGGAATCCCTAAATTTAAAGTCCTCTGGCAGTACTTCACCATCTTTGTAGGCTCATTTTGAAGAAGCCGTTTCCATTTCAAACAAACTTTGATGTCCGCCAAGGTTTTTTGTTCTTTCTTCTTATTTTCCTTTTTTTTTTTTTTTTTTTTTTTTGGCTTGGTTTATTGGCAACAAAATTGTGAACTTTAACAAATATGCACTTAATGGCAATTGAGTAATTTCTTGCTAAGTGCTATTACACAAATTATGAAGATACATAATAGATAACTGATATTCCCTGAGTACTTCCAATATTTGCCATTTTCAATGTCCCCCACCTGACAGGGAGTCCAAAGAATAGTCTATCTAAAATTTACTGAAATGTGTTCCATATTAAAGCTGAACAACCTCCAAGGAATTTTGACCACACAGTTTAACAGTTGGGTGGGGTAACAAATGTAATTCTTTCATCCGATGAAATTGAGAAGGTTTTATTTAGTAGGTTTTCACTAAGTCCCAGGTTAGGGAACTTCTATTGTTAAAGCCACAAGTTCATGTTCTTTCCCTTCTATAATCTGGTACTGTATGTCCTAAAAATAGAGAATTGCAAAGTGTCAATGTTACGGGGCTCATGGAAGACCCTGGAAACTGCTAACTTTATCTGACAGCAGCAGCAGGAGCAGCCGCAGCAGTGGAAGAAGAAGGAGAAGGAAAAGAAGAAGGAGGAGAGGAAGAAGAAGATGAACAGGAAGAGAAGGAGGAAGACAAGGGAACAGCATCATCTAGAAGAGAGAAGAAGAAAAAGATGGAATGAAAAAGGAAGGAGGGGTTGGCGTAACAGCTAAGCCAAGTGGTTGCAGAACTAAGCCAACAAGGAAGAGCAGCAATGCTCTGGAGCTGCGCTTACCATCCACTAGGAAACAGGGGTTTAGGAAGAAGAAGGTTTTGAATAGTACCAAGTGATGTGAGGAAGTCTCACTGGGTAAGAACCGAGAAAAGAAAAAATTCACAGTACATGTGAAGGAATTAAGCATAGAATTTCAGAAAACAGAACCTCTGAGATCCTCAAACCCAGCTATCTCCATGTAATACACAGAAGCTGAGGGACCAAGGTATGGAGGATGCTTGGGCAAAGCCACTCGGCCCAGGAGCGGCACAGTCCAAGGCCGCATATCCTGACTTTGGGCCAGGGCTCCTCCCACTGTTACACTGGAGCCTTGGTGGCTAACCAGGGTTCACACAGGACCTCCAGCATTCTCCAGAGTTTTAGTCAGTTTTGGTTGGTTGGATATTTTTTGTTTGTTTGTTTTGGGTTTTTTTGTTTGTTTGTTTTGGTTTGTTTTTTTTTCTTTTTGTTTTTTGTGGGACCGGGGTTCAAACTCATGACCTTGTATTTGCCAGGCAGGCACTTGTTCCATGGAGCTATCTCCCCAGCCCCTTGCTTGGATATTTTAATGTGAGTGTGAATCTTCCTAGGAAGTTTCTTCTCACAAGATTTTTTTTTTAAATACAGTTAACACTTTTAAAAAATATTTCTCAGGAGCATGTTATACTGTAGAATTTATACATAATCTCTTTGCATTACATAGGAATCTATCTCATGATGGGAAATGAATTTGTGATATGACATTTATAACAATTGAGTAAAATACTTATTGATATACACATTTTAATTTTTAAAAAATTTTATTAGTACCTATATCAGTACATAATTATTTCATGTAACATGGGCATGCTTTTCTGAAATATTTAATCACTAAATACACTTCTAAAATCAGTGTCTTCAAGCCATCTGGTCTCAGGACTTGTTTACATGATTAATATTTAATGAGGACTCCACAACACTCTAGATTATGTGTGTGGTAACTATTGACATTCACCTTAGTAGAAATTAAAACTAAGCAAAACTGCTCACTTTGGCAGCACATATACTAAAATCGGTACAATATAGAGAAGATTAGCATGCCCCCTGTGCAAGGATGACACACAAATTCGTGAAGCATTCCATATTTAAAAAAAAAAGTAAGCAAAACTTAAATGTTGACACACAAATTCGTGAAGCATTCCATATTAAAAAAAAAGTAAGCAAAACTTAAATGTTTATTTTTTAAAATAATATTAGATCCAAGATATAGTAATAGAAACAAGTTTGTTTTAGCAAATAAGAGTTAATACTGACATTTTATAATTTTCAAAAACATTGCATCTTTTACAACTGTCTGGTTGAATAGAAGGCAGCTAAGTTCTCCTGCCTATGCACTAGATCTGCTGTAATATATTTTGATTGCATATATGATTAAAATTCAGACTCACACAAATATATAGCTGTAAAAGACAGCAGCATTTGAATTGCATTGAACAATAATTATGGATATTATTTTTCAATGTGATGGTGTAACTGGCTGAGTGCTTGTTTCTTAAAGATTAAATGAGATGTATAATCCATGACCTCTCATATCCTACTGGGATGTGGTCACATATACATATCCACTTATTAAATCCATCCTTCTAGCTTGTTTCCAAATGGGACCTTTACCCATAACTTTGTAACATTCATTATACCTTAGCCACTTAGAAACATTAATTGACTGAGGTGTATAGATTCTCCAAATATTGATGTATATCACTTCATAATATATGAAAATTAGATTTATGAATAGAAGTAATGATCTGTCCTGAAAGGTCTTTAAGCATGAAAACCTTCCGGGAAACTGTGATGGAAACAATGCTTCAAAAACTTCTGCTGTCGCTTGACAGCTCCTACTTCACTGCTGGCAACAAGTAACTGTCAGCACTGGGTTGGCTTTCCTTGTTATGGAGGAAACATTTGCAAAACACTCCAGTGCTTTGTCATTTCTTGTTTCAAGTAAAAATGTTTTTTGGGAGAAAAATATGAAACAAGTTCAGCTTAAAACTTAAAAATCTACTGCATAGTGCATAGTGTTTTGTGTCAAGGCAGCCATCATGGCTCTTTGTACACACTTCCCATTTTATCAGACAGTGTTAGAAGTATATGTATCCCAAGACTGATATTAATAAAATTAATAATCATTTCTTCATGAAAGACATTTGTAAGTGGCTCTGGCAGTTCTCCTCTCTTGTAAGGGGTAATAGAGGATGACATGGCTAGTAGGACACTTGGATGTTACTACATAGACTTATATGAAGGGCCGTGCATTTCTGATTGATTGCTGTTGCATTTGTGCTATTAGTGCAGACCTTGGTACAACTGAGTGTGATTATGAAAGCAGTTGTCTACATACTCTAGAAATTTGCAGCAGTACACTGAAATTTCACATTTAATTCTATCTTTCCCATTTGGGGTGGAGGTAGGCAACATTTAGGTTACTTTTAGAACTTCAAAGAAGATCCTGGAATTTACATTTCTCAGAATTGAGGTGCTATATTAAAACAAATACTTTTTAAAACTTTAAGTCTTATCACCACATGGTGTTTTAAAAAGTTGCACAGGTAGAATGATGTGCTTTATTTTCACGTGATCTTTCAATGCCAGTGCACAGTTTCCATGCCTAGAAACACCTTAACTTGACAAAATGATGAACACATTTGTGTACATGTGACTACTATGTAATATGCAAAGAAAAAAAGGTAGCACGGGACCCATGCTATATATCCTTGATAGAGAAACTATCCCAGCACAAAGCATGACCTCTAGAATTGTGAACCTCCTATCATCTCTGTGCACTTTGTTGGTTTATTCAGAGTCCATTCTGTGACTGGATAAGTCACTTCATGACTCAGTGCCTTTGTCTATAAAATATAAATAAAGAAGCTTCTCACAAAGACATTGGTTGTACAAGTTAAATGAGATGATGCATGGACAGAGATTGATAACTACTGTCAACATGCAGGTATACAATAGATAGAAGCTGCTGTGTTCTTATTAATAACATGAGAAAGCTTTCCTGGAGTCCAGAGCTGTGACCAAGCAGTGGCTGGTTAGTTGCCTTGGCCCACTGAGATCAAAGAATCCACTGACAGATTTGATGTTAGAAGCTAGGATGAGAAGCTGGATTCTAAAAACTGTGAGTCACCAAAAGGAAAGGACATTATCATATACAAAAGTTATAGTATTTTTATATAGGTCTTGCTTTATCTTGATCTTAACCATCCAGCAGAAAAGTCTAACTACAAGGAATAAAAAGGAAAACCAAATTAATATGCTGAGCTGTAAAAAGCTCAAGTCAACAGATTCAAACATGCTGATAACCCACTACTGTTATGGACTATTGGGCTGTACATACAGCTACCTTCTCTTAGTTCAATGAGAAGAAAGATTTGTACTAATAGTGTTTAGACAGGACATCCTGTCTGCATCTTGTACTCTGAATAACTACTATGAAGACAACAATATGCAATATATTCATTATTGTATCTGTCCTACTAGCCTGTTGTGAAATTGTCTCATTGCTATTTCTTTCTCGTTAATATGAATAATAAATAAATAAAATATTTTAAAAAGGAGGACATCTCAAGTAGGTTTAGAGAGCCAGGATACAGGGGAGGGAAAACAATATACTAAAAAGAGTAAACAAAACCATTCATCCTAAAGGAGCCTGTGGTGACTGCTAGATTGTTTGTTTCTATGACAGCTGGTTTATAGTCAAGGGTGGGATAGTAGGAATTTTTATATTTCTCAGCTTGGAGCAAATTTTCTTGCCTGTAGCACAACTTTGAGCAACTGTGATAGACTTCAAATTTCTATAACATCTAAGGTCACTCACCTGTCCTTAACTTGTTCATATTGTTACTATCCTTGGTGCCATATGGGAGTTTTGGTGATCATTGTTTTTCACTGAATGTCAGATTGGATCTAATTTTTTTCTGGGGCTTTCTGTACAGAACACTGACTTTTGGACAGATGTGGATGACAAGATGTTTAAAACTTCGTCAGTAGTTCCCCAGCTCAATGTCTGCTTTTTAATTGCTTAGGGACTCCTTAACATGACGGATCATCAACAGGCAATGTGTAGTTCATGTTCCTTACTCTGTACCCAGTGAAATTAATATATACTTGCTGATGCACAGCCAGAGTGCACAGAAAGGTGTGATGGCTTGAGAGCCAAGAGAAGGAACATAGTTTCAAAACAAAGTGCTTCAGGGAGTTTAAGCATAATGACAATGTACAGCTGACCATTGGATTTAACATGTCAGCAAATATTGGGAACCTGGGACAAAAGTTGACCCAGTGGAGTAGTAAGAATGAGAACTGGACTGAAGCAGGTTCAAGAGTGAAAGGGAGAATGTTTGAAGATGCTGAGTATGTGCTGAGTCCTTTGGAGGAATTTTGTCATAAGAGAAGCAAAATGATCAACACCAATAGTTTCTTTAAATACAAATGGTCAGATATTGATATCAACAAGTCAAAAACAAAAGTCATATTAAATACAAATGTAGGAGGAAGATGCTCAGCCTGGATAACAATGTAAGATCCAACAACTGGAAGCCTATAGCAAATGCTTTTCAGGTTAAAAAGCGAAAAATAGTACAAGTAAAAACATCAACTTGCATTTGTGGGAAAATGCACACCATGATAACAGTGATTAGCAAAGACTGGAGGAGCCATGGCACTTGGTAACAGAACACATTTCAGATAAAGTGTCCTCAGAAGAAGCAGAAAATCATTTCAGTAGCTGAGGGACTGATTTATCAGGATATGAAATAATCTGAAATGTTTATGTACCGAACAATAGAGCTTCAAAATAAAAGATGCTGAAATGATAGATCCACAAGGAAAAACAGAGAATCCACAGTTATAAAGATTTCAATAGTGCCCTCTTGCTAATCAATAAAACAGCTAGAAAGAAAACAAGGGAGGAAGTGGGGGATTTGAACATCATTTTCGGTCAACTTGACGTAACTGACATTGGTGGAACGCTCCACTGACTTGTGACTGAACACTCATTTTGTTCAAGTGCCAAATGAACATTTACCCAGGAAGACCATACTCCAGGCCATAAAGTCTAAATAAGTATTCCAAAAGATTCAAATCACATATGTTCCATCAGAATTGAGATAAGATAGAAATAAATAATATAAAGCTATCTGCAATTAGCATGTTTTTAGAAACTGACATTTTTAAATAACTCATGAGGCAAAGAAGTCAAAATATCAAATCTGTTGCTGAGATTAACAGATTTGACAATAAAATAGATAATAACCATTGTCAATTAGCTACTTCTGTTTTGAAAATCTGTAGCATATGTATTGTATGTTATCCTGTTTTTGTCATTTTTCTATTTATCTTTGCTTCTGTTTTTACTCTTCAGTGTAAAATAAAATTGCACTTAAAAAAAGAAGTCAAAACAGAAATTAGTATTTTTAACTGAAAATAAAGACAGATGTATAACAGTTTGTGGACTGCTGCTACAATACTCAAAGTGAAATTTATTCTAAACCATTATCTATCTATTAAAATAGAAATGTCCAAAATAACCTGTATTTCCATGTCAAACATCAGAAAAAAATATATTTAAAAAAATTTTTTTAGTCTTTTATTTATTTGGCAGATGGTCTCACTAAACAGCTTGAACTTATGGTGATCCTACTGTCTCAGCCTATCCAGCGCTGGGATCACAGGTGTGTGCCACACCATACTCCATTTTGGTAGTTGGCAGGCATTCTGGGGCCAGAAGGTCATGTGGTACCAGGGATCAAACCCATTTCCTTGAGCTTGCCATGCAGACACTTAAAGTGCTGAGCTGTCTTACCAGCCCCAAACCTTGGGAGCTAGGTGCTGGCCATGGAAACCAGGAATGTGTGTGTGTGGGGTGCATGCCTGTAATCCTAGCACTGGGGAAGCTGAGACAGGGGGATCACTACAAGTTCAAGCTGTGTAGTGTGCCCCTCTACCAAATAAATAAATAAATATTTAAAAAAAAAACACAACAAAATATCAGAATTACAATGAGTGGCATTACTCTAGATATTCAGAGGATAATAAGGGAATGTTATGAATTGCTGCCATCCAATACACTTGACAACTTAAAGTGGACGATATCTCAAAACACATTAACATCAAAGAAAATGTATAAAGTAGTAGTCATGTTGTGTCTACTAAAAATCAACCTGTAGTAAAAGACCTCTGTAAGAAACTCCAGATCCAGTTGACTTTCCTAATAAATTTTATCAAACACTTAAGGAGAAAAATATAACCACACTACAAATCTTTTCCAGAAAACTAAAGAGAACATTTTTAAACTCACTTTACAAAGCCACCTTTGTCAATGGTGCTAAAGACAGCACAAGAAATTGACCAATTCCCATTACTCATTAAGTCAAGAGGAAAAATGACTTCAAACTTTTAGCTACTCATACCCAACCTTAGGTAAAAATTATGTCATAAGGAAATAGAATTTATCTTAATGATTTAGAGCTGGTTTAACTCTAAAAGTCAATATAACTAGCAGTATTTTTAAAACTAAAATACTGAAGCCTCTAATTACTTCAGTTGATGCCAAAAAAAAGAAAGGTTTAAGAAAATCCAATGTCAGTATCTTGAAAACTCTTCACAAACTAGGCACATGTGGGAACTTTCACAGCCTATAAAGGGTATCTGTGGAGCCTCTGTATTCAGTTTCATTCTTAATGATGAAGGACAGGATGTTTGCACTAAGGGACATTACATCCTCTTTTCATGTGATATTGCTGAACTGGAGGCCTTAACCAGTATAGAGCAGGAAAAAGACACAAAATCATCCATATTATAAAGAAAGAGGGGAAACTGTCTTTATTTTCAGATATCATGACAGTCTGATTTTCTTTTCTTTTTTTTAAATTTTATTTTTTTCTTGTTTGAGAACTTTTGTTTATTTATTTTTATGGCCGGCTCAGCCCGCCCTGAGGGCAGGGCTGGCGCAGCATGTGGTGCCAGGGATCAAACCGCGGTCCCTGCAGCCGCCTAAACTTTCCTAAGCAGGCATTTTAGACCACTGAGCCATCCTGCTGGGCCCCAACAGTCTGATTTTCAATGTCAAAAACTACAGTGAATCTCCTCCGAACCTTCTTGAAGTAAGTTTCAGAATGCAACATATTTCAATGGAAATTGAATATATTTTATACATTAACAATGAAAACATACATGAATTTTTTAGAAAGATGCAAAGACAATTTAAGGAACAAAGAATAGTGTTTTTAATGAATATCACTGAAACAGTTGAATATTCATATGCATAACAATTAACTTTGATTCATATATCACACTGTGTGTGAAAATGAACTCAAAAATGGGCATTATCTAAATATACCTGAAACTATGAAATTGCATGAACATGAACAATCATAGAAAAAGATGTTTGCAATCTTTCTTTAGTCAAAGACTTCTTAACCCACTAAATGTGTAATTAAGAAAGAATAAATTGATAATTTGGATATTCTATGAATAAAAATTTATGCTTATTAAACATTTTAAAGGTATATAAAATAAAATATATATAATAGAATACTGTTAAATCCTGAAAATGATTAAAGCTCTGATTAAGACACAACATACTTATACCACGAGCCTTGAAAATATTGTGCTAAGTAAAATAAGCCAAGCAGAAGAGACTAGGAACGCCATGGTCCACTTACCTGGAACACCTAGAAACACAATGTAGAATAGTGGCCCCAGCTGCTCTGGGGAAGGAGGAGTAGGAAGTTAGCACCTAGTGGTTAAGAAACTTCTGCCTGAGGTGACCAAAATTGTTTAGAATGAATAGTGCTGGCTACATGGCATAGCAGATCCAACTAATGACACTGAATTGCACACTTGAAAATGGCTACAACAGCAACTGTTATGCGATGCACATTTTACCACAATAAAAATCTGTTAAGAGAAGGAAGAGACAAGCTACGGACCTGAAGGAAATATCAGTATGTCAAATATGAGAAAAGGACATGTGTTCCCATATTTAAAGAACTGTCAGAACTTGGTAAGAAAATAATCCATTAACAAAGACAGGAAAAGTGATCTGAATAAATACTTTTCAAAAGACAGTATGGGTAATATATAATGTGCACATAGGTATTAGGAAAGTGCAAATAAAATCACCGTGAAATGCCACTTTACACCTGTTAGAATAGCTAAAATTAGAAAGATAGGCCATACAATGTATGGATGAAGATGGTGATAATGAACTAGAATTCTCATAAACTGCTGTTGGAGAGGTAAAATGGTTAAAGCTCTGTTAGATCATTTTTCCGGTGCTATACTCACAAGACCCAATACCCATAATATCTAACACTCACAATTTAAGGCTTAATTTATCTATGGTTTTCAGAACTTTCATGGCTGGCTGGCATCAAAAAAAACAGTGGACAGGAATGGAAGAGTAAATCTGTGTAGTTCATGGTGGCCAGAAAGCTGAGAAAGAACAGCACAGAGGAGAATTGGTGGGGGTCACTTACAGTGTCCAAGACTGGGCATCCATGATTCATTCAGACACACCCAGGAGGATTCCTTACTAGTGTGGTAGGCATTTGTCAGCCCTATGAAGGTGACATATTAAGATCAATGTTCACAAGGCCCTTTGGGAAAGAACATGGCTGTTATTGCAAAATGTAAGCATTTATCATATAACTTAGCCATTCCTCTCTTAGATATTTTCATACAAGAAAAGAAATATGCTATATATTCATACACAGGGATATATATCTATTGATATCTATATATCTATATCTATCTTTGTTTATAATAGTCAAAAAGTGAAAACAATGCAAATGTTATCAGCAGGAAGATTGATGAGCAAATTCTACTATATTCATACAATGTACTGTCATCCGCAAGAAAAATAAGTGAATTATTAATATGTGCTTAAACATGGGCTACTCTTAAGCCCATCATGAACTTAAGATGCCACCACATATACTATATGATTCTACCTTCTTTAAATTCCACAGAAATGTTCCTTAAACTTTATGGCATCTGGGATTGATTCTGTACATTTTTTTTGTAGACTGGCAGGGGCCTTAGAGATGATGTCAAGGTGATTCAAGATTTATGGTGCCCTTTATTTCTATTATTACATTGTAATACATAATGAAATAAGTGTACAGTCACCTTAAGCAGAATCACTTCTCATTCACTGAACAGGTTTTTCTATGAGTGTACAAGCAATTAATTTATGATAGTTTCTATGCAATAAAATTTCTGCAAATATCTGTATCTGCAGCCACTCTCCAGAGCTAACATCACTGTTTCAGCTCCACCTCAGATCATCAGATGATAGATTATTACAAGGAGCTTGCGACCATCAGATCTCTTACATGAGCACTATACAGTAGAATTTATGTTCTAATGACTCTGCTTGTCTGCCAGGAGGCACAGCTCAGGCACTGGTGTGAGGCATGGGCCGAAGCAGTAAGTACAGATGAAGCTCCACTCGGCTGCCTACTCCTGCTGTGTCACCCAGAAGGACACTGAGGCTCCTCAGTGTAGAGGATGAAAGCTAGTGGTGATCACCAAAGCAAATCAGCGATAGCTTGTGGATGGAGAAAGGAGAGGAGCGCCAGGGCTGTGAGGAGGCACTTACGAGTGGGCACCAGGATTCCTTGAGAAGCGGCAGACATGTCCATGAGCTCAGTCTGAGCTGTGACTTCATGGGTACAGATGTATCTGAGTTTATCAGATCATGCATCTTAAATATGGAGAGTTTATTGTATGTGACTTAAACCTAATAAGTCTGTGAAACAACTTAGCCTGCCCAAAAAAAGGTAGTTTTAATTCTGAAAAAAATGCTAAGATGCTTTCTCCTTTTACTGCTAAGAGTTGAGGAAATATTAAAGGAATGTACAGTGCGCTGGTGCTTTTCTATGAAAATGTTAGAGACAGAAAACAGAGATGAGAGTCACATAGATTCCTGACCTCTGAAATCACACCAGAACATATTCAGCATTGTGAAAAACACAATGATATATATTAATTTTGTCAAAATCAGCATAAACATTAAATTGGATATAACTCTACTACCTATGTATATGTAAATGGGTACATAAACAGGTGACAGGTTTTGTTTTGTTTTTTTTTAACATTATGACCAGCTCAGCCTGCCCTGGGGATAGGGCTGGCACATCATGTGGTGCCAGGAATCAAACCGCGGCCCTTGCTGTTGCCTAAGCTTGCCTAAGCAGGTGCTTTAGAACACTTAGCTATCTTGCCAGCCCAACAGGTAATAAATTTTTGAGTAGCTACACTTTCCATCACCCTGTATCCAGTTGGCCTTCATCTGGCATGGCTATTTTCTTAAGTCTGTGTTAGGATTGTTAATATGAGACCAAGCTCATAGAGATCTTGCTGATGAATTTATTTGGCAAACTGTTCATAATTTCTTCATGATTCACATTTCAACAGTCTTCACTTATATTTTAAAATGCTTTTCTTAAATAAGATTGAGATTCTAAGGTATAAATGTGTTTTTGATAATTTTAACTGAATTTGAAAATTTAAGGTCAAACTATTTTAAATTTTTTTCATTTTCACCGCATTTCGGCTATGTTTTCATATTATTGCATGAACTATTTAGCAAACACCAATCTATAATTATTTTGCATGTAATGTTTTGGAATATATTATATACAATACAATTAATGCATATAATAACATGTACTTGTAATAACATATAGCCATTGTATTATATGTACTATAACAAACACGTACATGGTGGTTCATAGGAATTCAGAGCAGAGGAGATTTCACTTCCCTCATGCTGCTGCAGCTCACCTCTGCCATCTCTCCTGTGGGGCACTGGTACAGCCTTCCTTTTTTTTTTTTTTTTTTTTTTTTTTTTTTTTTTTTTTTTTTTTTTTTTTTTTTTTTTTTTTTTTTTTTTTTTTTTTTTTTTTTTTTTTTTTTTTTTTTTTTTTTTTTTTTTTTTTTTTTTTTTTTTTTTTCTCTGACTCTAGTTTCTCTTCCAATCCAGTTCTAGTAAAACGTGATCATGTCACAAACCTGCATGGAACCTTTTTACATGTCCGCAGTGCTTCAGAAAAAGAATACAGAGTATTTAATCTGGCTTATGTAGGTCCTATGCACTGTTTCAGCCCTATTTCATCTCTGTGTGTTGTTTTCTCATACGGGACTTGTTCTGTGTTGAAATGCTTTCAGTCTGTCCCATGCATTTGCTATGCTAAGGGAAGCCTTCCCTACCTCCTGAGTCTCACCCCTTCTTGCCTCAGGATACACTTTATGTCCTCAGGGAGCTCTCTTCTCACGTGCTTGGCTCTTGCACTGTGAATCATCTTGTCTGTCTCCTAGCAGAATCTCTATTGGAGGGGGCAGATCTTCTTTTAGTGGGCTGTTTCTCCCACTATCTCACTAGCTCTGTTGGACTGGGGCTGTAGCACGTTCAGTCGTCACTTTGTTCTCAAGATCTGATTATCGTATCTGGCACATGATAGTAGCTGAATAACAAGTGGTTTCTGATCAGACAGAAAGACACAATCAACAAAATGTATTTTGTTAACACAATCACAACAAAATGTGATTGCTTTAGAGCAAAACAAGAGGACTTTTAGAACTAAAGATTCCTCACAACAGGGAAAGAGGACTAAAGATAAACAAACCTAATTGAGTTTAGTGTTTGTTTCTTGAGATAAACATAATTTAACTTATATGAGATACCTAGAACAATCAAATTCACACACAGAAAAAATAAAATAATGGATCCAAGGAGCAGAAGGAGTAGAAAATGGGGAGTTACTATTTAACAAGAACAGAATGCTCATTTGGAATGATGAAAACTAGAAAAATGTAGCACTTAATAGCACTGAACTATATTTTTTAAATTGTTAAAATGGCAAATATTTTATATATGTTAGCTCAATAAGATACGCAGACTTGTAAAAATATTAAGCTGAAGTAAAAGCATCTTGTGGATAAAATAAGATGCATTCTATTGTGCCCAGTTAGTATTGAAATTAAGGAGGGAGGATAAGGAGAAGATAGAAGACACAGAGAAACAGTCCTGGGAAATATAAGGCAGAAACGTTCTCAGGCAACAGCTCTATTGTGGAGTATATGTCAAGCAGCTTTTACATGTTAAAGAGTTGGTGGCAGATGAAGTGGTTGTACCAGTTGTCCAAAACTGCTGTTTTCAATCAAATCTTGACTTGCTCTTCATAACTAGAGAATTCCTATACATTAATTAGGAGAAAGCAGGCATGCTTTTAAAGTTTACTTCTGAAGATCTGAAATATTGATCAATATAGCTTTGATTTAAAATTCTTTTGATAGTTCAAAGTTGTTCCTTGCTTTTCTTTTGAAGAAATTAACATCACTTCATAATGCTTAAGTTTTCCTGCAACCAAAGCTTTGTATCAATATTCATTCAGATCACTTAACACTTCATTTTGTGTTTTACCCGCAAAGCTGCAGTGTGACCAAAATTTGAATACTTATACCTGTGCTAAGTTTTGCTTTAATTATGAAGCAACAATTAAAGCCCTATTCTGAATGTGACAACCATAGGGCCTCTGGGAGGATTTTTTTAGAGGGAGTTTTAGTTTCATCTCCCTGAGCATCTTGAAGAACGTTTATACTGAGATTCAGGATAGGTTAATCCTGTGGCTGTGGTCCTTGCTGATTTTCTGTAGCCTAGCCCCCTAAAGCTTGTGTCTTCTAAGTGGAGGATATACTTAGTCCCAGTCATTTACGCTTTTATGTAGAAGTTGTACGTTGTATATTCTAACAGTTGAGTCTGTAAAATAGGGACCAAACTAACCCAATGCATCACTGCAGTGATGGAGAAGAAAGTAGATAGTTATCAAACAAAGAGAATAGAAAGATTTTCCTGATACTCTGATAATGAATTAGACATTTAGAGTTTCCGTTTTTTCCCAGGAGACTAGCAATTATTTTCTGATGGCCACTTGAACATGGAATAAATTGAAAATAAGAGAAACAAGGGTTAGCCGGGCGTGGTGGCGCACGCCTGTGATCCCAGTACTCGGGAGGCTGAGGCAGGAGGATCGATGTGAGTTCGAGACCAGCCTGGGTTACAAAAGTGAGCTCAAGGCCAGCCTGAACTGCATAGGGAGACCCTGTCTCAAAAAAAAAAAAAAAAAAAAAAAACAAAAAAAAAAAAAAAAAA
>PVJA010018830.1:0-23798 GCA_004027025.1 Myocastor coypus
ATTCGGATTAATTTTTAAGATGCCACTTTAAGAGTGTCACTTAAGTCTAATTTAAATATAATAATTTCTACATAGTGCATTACTGAGGTGAATTATGAATTAGGAAAGGTAAGGAGAAATTTGGTACTACCACTGTGGTAAAGTAAGTCATTGCTCACTCATTTATTTTCCCTTGATAACTTGAAAATAGTTTTAAGAATATCAGTTTGTAAATTATCAAATCATAACTTACAGTTTATGAAATGTTAAGCTAGCTGTTTGGGTGTTTTGTGTTTTTCAATCACCTTTCTGCCAACTTTCCAACTTCTTTCTTCCTCCTGTGGTTAGTAGAAGGGGATATGACTGAGATTCTGAAGCTGGGCTCCCATAAGGAATCATGGGAAACTGTCTCTTATCTTCCCCCCCATCCCCCCCCGTGGAGTTTCTGTGGCTGGATCATTGTGAAACACCATATTCCCCCTCAGTTTAAATATTGTAGTCTTTGCAGTAGTATTCAATCTGGAAAGATTACTTTAAACAAGAATGAGATAAAGCCTAATAGCAAGAGTTGACAAATTCAGAATTGAAGAAATCACTAGCAGCTATTACAGAGTTCTGTATATACTCTGTACATACATTGAAAAATTTAGTAAGATCAGGTTTTTTTAAAGTTTAGAAAAGAAAAGGATCCTGTCTTTCCCTCTTTTAAAGATAATTTGGGGAAAATATTTTTATATTTATTTATTTATTTTTTTTTTTTTAGTTTTGAAAATAACTTTGCAATGCTCTTCCATGATAACTAAATTGACTGGTGTGCCCTAAGATGTGAACCTCCTCCATTACTGGCCTGTGAATTTCATCCTTCCAAGTTCTTAATTCCTTGTTATACCAGGGGCAACGGAGGAAAAATGTGAAACCAGATCAGAAACAACAAATCAAGAGCATCTTTGAGTATAATTATATAACTCTACTTCAGCATCACCTGTGTTTGCCAGATCAGTCACCAATCAAAAATAAAAACTTCTCAGGCAAAAGAAGGTAATGGAGGCAAAAGTGATGGTACATTTTGTGCCAGCACTGGATGAAGAGAGATCATAAATTAGCTGTGTTTTAAAACAGTTCAAGGATGCCGGGCATGGTAATGCACGCCTGTAATCCCAGCACTTGGGAGGCTGAGGCAGGAGGATCACCATGAGTTTGAGGCCAGTCTGGGCTACATAAATGAGTTAAGGCCAGCCTGTACTACATAGCAAGACCCTGTCTCAAAACAAAAAAAAAAAAAAAAGAAACCAACCCACAAAACAGTTTAAGGAAACATTAGCCCAGGGCAGATCCTTAAAAATTACTTATCTCTATGGCTTACAGCTTGGGATACACAAGTAGGTTAAATTAAGTTTAATTGCCCTAAAACCTCCTCAAAGACAGAACAAAAAAACAAACAAAAAAAACCCTTAGCTTTATGTTCTTAAAATGATAAAATTCTGTTTCAGACACAAAGTCTCTGTATGAACAGGGACTGCTTATGAAGTGCTTTGTATAATAAATTGAAAAACAGAAATGATCAGCTATAATCATCTGCCAAAGCAATAAAAAGAAACCATCTTTATATCTTCAGTTGCAAGCATAAGCGAACATTAAAAGATTGAAAACATTAAGTCCCCTACTTTGGTCTATAACAAGAGAAATAATACGATGAACCTTTCAAAACTAATTATGTTGAGAGGGTTTGGTAATATGATACAGACTTCTCCAAAATCAAGCAAACAGCAGCTCATGAAGTGAAGTTGAGCTTAGCCAGGGAGTCAGAGCCAAATTTTCCCAAGTACTTCTTGACTGTAACTGTGTGTGATGAGTCTATCTTTGCCTTATTTTTTAATACCAAAGAGCATGAGAAAAATTGATTATATTGTCTCTATGCTAGGAGTAGGTTCTTTTCCCCTATCACTCTACCTAAAAATCTACTCTGTCTTCCATATTAAAATATTCCAATTATAATCTTTTATCCTTTGGGCTGAGTAATCCTCCTTTTTTCAACCATACTTGGTTTATGCATGATCCTCCAATATTGCTTGTTTTATTTCTCTTCACATTTAATGTTTGTTTCTGCTTTCCCAGGAACACTCATGACAGTGAGATGTTGGGTCTCAGGAGGCTATCCAGGTGTGCAGTCCTTTTTTATGCATAAAACACACTTTTAAAAATGTAACTTCTGTGACATGGTCAGTACTGACAAGATGAAAAGTAAAGTCTTAAGCATGTGAAGATAATTGTGGTGCCAGTTTAAATTACAAATTAAAAGACTAGTAGCTTAGGAGTCCATGTAGTAAGATAAGAATTGGCTAGCCCTACATATGTTCAGTATAAACTTTTAATTTGTTGTTACCTTTCCAGGGACAGGCACGTTCATCAATCATTGTGACTATGCTTCTGTAGCAATAGATAGAGGCTCCTAATGTTGGCATTGTTGGTGATGGGCTGGTGGGTGCTGATTCCCTTTCAGGGATGTCTTCCTGATTGGGGATGGTGAAGGGAACAGTATTGACAATCCAGATGTCAGTGATGTGGGATCTTATACATTAGGTTAGTATTTCTTGAACATAGATGCATTCTTCTCAGTCTTCATCTTGTTCGTACATCCATTCTTTTGCATGTTACTTTACATTTTTAGAAATATTTCTAAGTTCCTGTGTCACAGGATTAATAATAATTGTGTGGTGCTTTTGTTTGCACATTTGCCATCTGACTTTCAGTGTCAGTTACTACCAAACATCAGACCTTAACAGATCAGAAAGGAAAACATTTAGTCATCTTTTTTACTTGGCAGGAAGTTAGTGGTCAAGGAAAGAGGAAACAAGAAAAAAGTGAAATCATATGCAAGCAATATAATAAAATAATTGCATAGTGAAAACAACTGTGTGTTATGTAAACATTTTGCCTGATTGCCTAAATGGTTTTAGGCAAGATTCTTAGACTTGCTTTTCCTAGAGCGTTAAATATTCCAAGTCACCTATATGTTGCTACCATATGTAAACTACTCTGCAAGGCTACTATTATGTTGTCATTTTCCTAAAGAAAAAATTCTTGTTGATTAATGTATGAAGCCCAAAAATTGTATTCTTCTATGTCTTTGGTAGTGCATGGGACTAACTCTGGATGTTAGTATAAGTGAAAATGGGAGCTTCTTGAGATACTGTTATAACTCTGAGCTGTGGAGAATGGAATGCCCAAATTCAAATCCTACTTGTTCTTTAGCTCTGGAATTTTAAGTCTCATTTCTGCTTCTTTATTTGATAAAAGAGATTATGACAGTAACTACAGGTTAATATAGATGAGGATGCAGTTCTTTAATGTGTATAAAACTGTTAAAACTAGGCCACTGGGCCTAGACGCACAGAATACTTAGTAAACATAGCTTTATGTCTACAAGCAGTTCCTGTTAACATTAGGACTTGGTAGATTTTAGCTTTAGTTCCTTCTTTTTCGCTTTTTCTTTCTTTTTTCTGTTAAAGACAGGATCTTGTGGCCAGCAAGACTAAAGCATCTGCTTAGGCAAGCTTAGGCAAGCACAGGAACCACAGTTAGGTCCCCGCCACCACATACCACACCAGCCTGAGCTCCCACAGCAGGCTGAGCCAGCCAGAGTCCAGGCATAGTGGCTCATGACTATAATCCCGGCATTAGGGAAGCTGAAAACAGGAGGATTACCATGAGTCCAAGCTGCGTAGTGAGCCCCTGAAACATCCAAATACATTTTTTTTCCAAATACATTTTTTTAAAAAGAAAAGATGGGATATTGCTGTGTAATTCCAAGACTTTGGACTTGCTATGTATATGTAATGCAGGCTGGCCTCAGCCTCTCAGCAATCTTCCTGCCTCAGCCTCCTGAGTGCTAGGATTACAGACATGCTCTAACACACCTGGGTATTTCTAGTCAGATATTGCCAGTCTGTGAAGACTCATTGGAAAAGGTTGAATGATACATGAAAAGATGCATAAAGTTTAGTAAGTTTTATAAAAGAAAGAACCTTTGAGTTTACTTAATTTTATAGCAAGTGGTGTGGATGCTCTTAGACCAGAAAGCTAAGTGCTAGAAAACCTGAAAGTCTATGAATAGTGTTAGCTGATTAGAGAAGCCCTTGTTAGGTGTCACCTTTTAGAATGACAGACATGATAAAAGCAGTATGGTGATTCAAGTGTCTATTTGGGTTATTCACTTTGTGGCCTTACATGTTCTTCTGTCTTCTAATAAATAGCTCATTTCTTATATCTGCAAAATTATAATAATAATCATACTTGATTCTCAGAGTATGAGTAGTGTTTCACAGTGATAGAACCATTAGCTGTTACTATAAATATAAATTTTATTGGTATGTATTCAGATAAGAGTTCTGGTAGAAGAATAATGGTAAGGACATTTGAGAAAGTGAGCAATCACAAAGATTAAGGTCAGGACTAACACTGTCGTATGAAAAATTAAAGTAAAATCAGATCTGGAAATGCCTTGGAAATCGTAAGTTAGGAAGAGCAAATGGTAACTGATGCCCATATTTTAGGATAGATTGGGCTCAAGATGATACTAAAAAATTAGTGATTTAGAACAAAACTCCAGTCAAAACATAAACAGCATCTATTTTTTTAAAGACATTTGACATTTGTGTATTAGAAACTTGGTACAATGCATTGGTGTTTTTTAGTACAGAACCCTTTATGGCTCATGTCTTCTAAAATTATATCTTCAAAATTACAATGAGCCTTCAACTTACAAATGAGTTCCATTTGGGGAGACTAGTTCATAAGTCAGATTTGTTTGTAAGCAGACAAAGTGAGTCTTCTAGAGAATACCTGTGAAGTTTATACCTCTGGCATTATATTGGGAACTTATTGTATATATTTATTATAACAGTATGGATGATCCCATTTCATATTCTCTTAAGTTTTGTCCTTTTTAAACTTGAGTAGCCCTGGTTCTGAATGCATGTAAGATATATTTTACTTCAGTATGTTTAGAAGTATTGATTTTTTTAAAAAAAATATTCTGCATTGAGTTGTAATATTTGGTTTCTTCTGTTAGAATGGAGGAGTCAGCAAATGATTAGTTAATTTAAAGGAAGTGGAGAAATAGCATTCATACACTGGCTCTAAGAAGAATGTGAAAAACAAAATGAGATTAAAAAGAACAGCTAGAAGCTAGGCTTGGTGTGCACAGATACCCATGTTCCCAGCACTCTGGGAGGTTGAGGCAGGAGGATCAAAAGTTCAGGTACATTGGTCTTTTAGTTATTTTCTAGAACCCAGATTAAAACTAACAAGCCAGTAGTTCTCATTCTCAAAGACAATAAAAGGATATGGGAAAATGTAAACAAAATAACAGAATAACCTGTTAATCTGTTCCGTTGTGACCCGAGCATACAAGGTAGAAACCTATTTCACTTTGAGATGGTCTTAAAGCATACTTCAGACTGGCTTTGAACTTACAGCAGTCTTCCTGACTTGGCCTCCAGAGTATTGAGATTATAGGTGTGTGCTACCACATTTGCTTAGGGCAATTTCTTATCTATAACTAGATATCATATTGTCAGTATGTTCCATTTAAAGGTACCAAGACTCAAGGTTACTGGCATGGGAGAATGGACCATTTGCTATATATGTATTTTTTTTTTTTAACTTTGTTTTGAAAATTCAATTAAGAACATTACTTTTTCTTAAAAATCTCATAAAAAGTCCAAATTAGGCAAGGGAGATAGCTTGGTAGCATAAGCGCCTGCCTGTTAAGTGCAAAGTCCTGAGTTCAATCCCCTGTTTAAAAAAAAGAAAAAAAATCTGAATTAGAAAGGTCCTAGTAGGGGTAGGCTTTCAGGTTAGCTCAGTAGATTAAGCTCCTGCGCTGGCAATCCCAGTAAGGCAGGGGACAGTAGTTCAGTCCCCACACCTACCCTTAAGCCAGCCTGAGCCAGCAAAAAAAAAAAAAAAAAAAACTCTTCTCAGAAAGGCCCTAGTAGGGCCAGCCAAATAGCTCAATGGATTAAAGCACCTGCAAGCAGGCACAGGGGTAAGAGGTTTGATCCCCAGGCCTGTCGTGCTGGCCTTGCCCTCCCCAGGGCATTAGGAGACAGCAGTTGAGGCTGGGCATGGTGGCACTTGCCTGTAATCTCCACTCTTGGAAGGCTGTAAACAAGCGGATCACTACAAGCCCGATCTAGTAGTGAGACCCTGAACACCCTGTACCTGTAGACCCTTCCCTAAAATACAAAAAAAAAAAAAAGAAAAGAAAAGATCCTAGTGGTACCTACCCTATAATTCCAGGATAAGGGTGACTGAGACAAAAGGATCAAAATTTCAAGGCTACCCTCTGCCATGCTGCCTTATCTCAAGTTCAAGACTTTATCTCAAAAAACAAAAATGTCCTAGGTTCAGTCCTAGAGAGCATATTTGTAGCTTCATACAGAAAAGCATGATGGCAGTTAGGATTAGTGTACTGAATTCTGAAAAGTAACAGGACTGATCCCTGGTCTAGTTCGGGCCTTCAATGAATGAGGATTGATGTCAGTCTGAATTGATTACTCAGATCTTTTATTAGTACTTTGGACTTGAACTACTGAGTCCTTTTGATTTAGTGTTGCTGCAGACCAAGAATGAGAGAACTCTTTTTGTCTTACGTTCTTTGCGTGATACCTCTTTACAAAAGTAGTATCTACAACTGAAACATTTCCTAGATTATCTAATAAAGACTCTTGAGACAGAAAAGAAATTTTTGGAAGAAAACAAAATGATCCTAAGTCCACATACCCCAGCAGTAGAGTCCGAGGATTGAACTAAGAGATCCATACAGCCAATAAGTGTGCTTCCAGATTGAACTTCTTTTTCCTTATGGTGTAGAAAACAGAATGTTTACCTCCAAGTGCTATATTATAGGCTTTTTGTAAATATATATTGAATAGAAACAAAGTTATAAGCCATTCCTTCTTATATACCTGACTTGAAGACTGCTAAATAAGAATTCAACTAGAAATTCTTTACCAATGTGCTGAAAACTATAAGAACTATTGAACAGAAATCATACTGATCTGGGTGAGATACAGATACCTGTAATCCCAGCACTCAGGAGGCTGAGGCAGGAGGATTGTTGCAAGTTTGAGGCCAACTACATAGTGAGTTCAAGGCCAGTCTGAACTGCATAGCAGTCACTTCTCAGCCTTTTGGCTATCAACTGTGACCTGTGTAGCAAGATCCTGTCTCAAAAAAACAGAAGAAGAAAAAAAGAAAAGAAATGGTATTGAAAAATCATCTCTTCTGATTTTCTGAACAGCTCACATTGGGGAAGTCATTTGCCTTTCTGAGCCAGTTTTCAATAGATGAGACCATCTGCTGTCTTGGGCCCCATTTGAGCTCTGGTGCTAGGCTGTGGTCCCTTGTACTGTATTCCATACCACTCATCAGTTTTTCAGCATCCATACCTCACCCAGAGAATTTAGAAACATGAAAGGAATTCACACTCAGGGTTGAAATGTACAAAGAGCTCACATGAAACATAAACCACTCCTTTTAGTAATGCTGTGGAAGGAGGCACCAGGGATTGCCCTGACATGGTCAATACAGGAGTCTTACCCTACTCCCGGCTAGAAACACTACCCTGGGAAACAGTCTTGTCTTTTTGCCAATCAGAGTATGGCAGTGCTTTGGTGAATTTATAAGGGAAAGCACTTCTCTTACTTTTGGTGGGGTTTTTTTGGTTTGGTTTGGTTTAGTTTTGCATGTATGTCTGCTTGGAAGTGAAGATTTTATTAACAGGGAATAGCTAGTTTTATTTCACTATTTATTGCTCTACTTTGTCTTAAAAACAAAGAACCATGTTTCATTTAATAATAGACATTTCTTTTTATGTTGGACAGAATCTCTTTCAACCATTGCATTTCATGAAATATTCTAAAAAGATTTGTCTGTTGGTCACAGGCTGCCCCTGCCAATCACAATGTTTTTAACATTTTATAAATTTTCCTAATGTTTGTTTGTAGCTTCCAGCATGTTTACTCTGTCTGTGGCATACGTAATCAATATATTAAAATCATTATAAAGCACCTGTCAACCTGATTAATTTGTTTCATTTCATGTTCATCCTCCTATAATGAAAACTGAACCTGTTACCATTTTTCCCTTCTACCTCCCCCTCAACAGTAAAAAGAACATAAGAAAGCAGCGAATGAAAATCTTATTCAATGTTGTTCTTGAAGCGCGAGAGCCAGGTTCAGGCAGAAGGCTTTGTGATTTATTTATGGTTAAACCATCCAAGAAGGACTATCCCGATTACTATAAAATCATCCTGGAACCAATGGACTTGAAAATAATTGAGCATAACATCCGCAATGACAAATACACAGGTGAAGAAGGAATGATAGAGGACATGAAACTGATGTTCCGGAATGCCAGGCACTACAATGAAGAGGGCTCCCAGGTGAGCAGAGATGTTGTTTTGGGTGCTACTAGAATAATGCATTTTAAAAGGGCAGCTCTACACAGAACCTGAATTATTCTTGATGATTGGGCTCGCTTGTCTTTCAATTGTTGAAAATGGAAGTCATCCTAGGTTTTGAGTCCTGCCTTGCCAATCCCTATGTAAGTTTTCTAATACATGTTTAAGAATAATGATAGTACTTGTACTTGGGTTAGTTTAGAATTTTGAAAAGATAGCATATACTGAGCCTTTAGAATAGTGCTTGATACTGAATGAGTACCCAAAAGAGGCCAAATACCCTAAAATCTTTCAAAAAAAAAAATATATATATATATATAATGGTGCTGTCACTGAACTCACAGATGTATCGTCATCATTGTAACTATCTTCAGTGGCCATACTTCTCCAATGATAGCCCATGAAATTGAGCATTTAAATGTGAATCACCATAATATTCCCATCCAAGCACCTCTAAATAATGGATTTTGGTGTGAAGTATCTTGATTTTCATATTAGTTGCAAGGGGTGACACTACTGGGTATTGAACCAATAACCTCACTAACATTTCAGTTACTGCTGTTAACACTTGAATATAAAATAGTGTTACCAGGTAATGGTGGTGCACGCCTGTTTTTCCTTATACTCAGGAGGCTGAAGCAGGAGGATAATAAATTTCAGGTCAGGATAAGATACTTAGTGAGGCTTCTTATCAAAATTAAAAAAGACTGGAGATATAGCTCATTGATAGAACACATGAAGTGCATGGGCCACTGGGTTCAATCCAAATTATTGAAAATAAATATATACAGAGAATACCTGTGCAGCCAAAAAATGCTTCCCTGTAATAGGAGTTAGTACTGTCCTTATCACAAGCCATTATAACACCTATCACTGGTGAAATAAAAGCCACCCTTAAGAGTAGCTACCAAAGTAGAGAGGTGATTTATACAGCTGAGGTATACAGTACCTCAGCTGTACTGCTAAGGTAGATGATGCAGGAAGGTGAGGCAGCTGAGATGACAGTCTTGAGTGACCTTGTTCCTGGGTACATCTCTTCACACTGACCTTTGTCTTCAGCGAGAGAGAGATCCTTAAACAAGGTTTGTTTTTGTTTTTTAACAGATCAGATTGTAGGCTGCAAACTCAAGTTTGAGATGAACAAACTTTGAGATGCCACTCTCGCAACATATATTTTAAATCTCTAATTTCTGTTGGGTTGTCTGGTATTATAAAAATCCAAGGAGAGATAGGTTTTTGAAGAAAACAACATAGGTAAATGTGTTTTGAGAATTCTCTTTAAACCTGTAGCACACCTGTAATCCCAGCACTCAGGAGGTTGAGACAAGAGGATTCCTGTGAGTTTGAGATCAGCCGAGGGGGGCTAAAAAAGTGAGCATAAGGCCAGCCCCAACTGGATAGCAAGACCCTGTCTCATAAAAGAAAAACCTGTAATGATTCCAAACTTCAAAAAAATTATGGTTGTATGTTACACCTTCAGAGTTTTCTAGAAAAATAATTTTAAATGTATTTTTGGAATGTAGGTATATAATGATGCACATATCCTGGAGAAGTTACTCAAGGATAAAAGGAAAGAGTTGGGCCCACTCCCTGACGATGATGATTTGGCTTCTCCCAAACTCAAGCTGAGTAAGACGGCATCACACTTCATTAATATTTAATTAAATTGAACTTACTGGCACTCCGGCAGGGGATTTCTTCCCTCTTTTCAAGCACACTGTTACTGTAGTAAATAGTAAAGAAGGTGTGAAGAAGAGATTATAACAACAAAAAAAGGTTTCATTTGCTTTCTCAGATATTGGAGCAAAGAACGTTTTTCGAAATATTAAAATAATAGATTTTTTATATATCTGAAACCTGTAAAAGAATTGGAATTATGAATAAAGAAATACCAAGCAATGATAGTGATTTGTCAGATAATTTTTAGAACCACACATGACTTGAAAAAAGGCGGGGAGGAAGCATCTCTTTTTTCATGGGAAATGATTGCAAAGTGCATTCCACAGTTATATTGAGAATTATTCATTGCTGAGTAATAATTCTGTCATGTTAAGACACTCATCTGTTCATGGAATTGTAAAGGATACAGGTTTGCAGAAATTCAAAACTTAGTCCACTTTGTAGAGTACCTTTCAAAATTAGAATTCCATAAGTTAAAATCTAATAATAGTATAATAACTATTAAATTGATTTAAATACATACTTTAAAAGTTAAGGCATTGGGGCTGGGGAGATAGCTCCGTGGCACAAGTGCCTGAATGGCAAGTGCAAGGTCATGAGTTCGAACCCCGGTCCCGCAAAAGAAAGAAAGAAAGAAAGAAAGGTTAAGGGATTCTTTAAAATTAAGTTTATTGGTGCATTTTAGGTACACATAATTTACCTAAAATAACAACATACCTATTCCTAGGTGTTTTATATAGGAAAATATATGAATATACCTAAAATAGGTTATCCTGGAAATTTGTACCTTGGGCTTTTTTGGGGGAAAGTGATTTTTTTTTTTTTTAAGAATTTTTTATTTTATTTATTTTTTTTCTTGTTTCAGAACCTTTATTTGTTTATTCACTCATTTTTATGGCCGGCTCAGCCCGCCCTGAGGGCAGGACTGGTGCAGCATATGGTGCCAGGGATCAAACCGTGGTCCCTGAAGCCTCCCAAGCTTTCCCAAGCAGGCACTTTAGACCACTGAGCCATCCCGCCAGGCCTGGGAAAAGGGATTTTAACATGAAATGTTAATTACCTTTTCCTTTATGTTATCTTGTAGAAAAAGATTTTTTTCTTTTTTTTTTTTTTTTGAGACAGGGTTCATTATGTAGTTTAGGCTTGCCTTAAATTTACCATATACCCCAGCCCAGACTGACCTTGAACTCTTGCCAGTCCTGCTTAGCCTCCCTAGTGCTGGGACTACAGAAGTGACTACCACATCTGGCTCAAAAACTTTCAAACATATACAAGGGAAAGGGACTTACATAGTGAATTCCATGTGTAGGTGTTTACTGACAGTTACCAAGCTTATGCTACATTAATTTCCTGTATCCTTTTTTCTTTTTTTCTCTAAATTATTTTAAAGCAAATCCAATCATGTTGCTTCCACTTCTGTATTATTGAGTGTAATCTCTAAAATATGCAGACATTATCTGCCTAATAAATTGTAGTAGTTTTTTGGTTTTAATATTTGTAATATTTGGGGCCCGGCAGGATGGCTCAGTGGTCTAAAGCGCCTGCTTAGGAAAGCTTAGGCGGCTGCAGGGACTGTGGTTCGATCCCCAGCACCACATGCTGTGCCAGCCCTGCCCTCAGGGCAGGCTGAGCCACCCATAAAAAATAAATAAATAAACAAAAGTTCTGAAACAAGCCGGGCGTGGTGGCACACGCCTGTAATCCCAGCACTCGGGAGGCTGAGGCAGGAGGATTGGTGCGAGTTCTAGACCAGCCTGGGCTACAAAAGTGAGTTCAAGGCCAGCCTCAACTGCATAGCAAGACCCTGTTTCAAAAAGACAAAAAAAAGTTCTGAAACAAGAAAAAAAAAATGAAAAATAAAAATGTTTAAAAAGTATATATTTGTAATATTTAACCAACTTTGATATTTTGTTGTCTCACAAATTTTTACATTTGGCTCCATCAAATCCAGATCTACATAAATTCAACATACTAGATTTGACTGGTTTACCCTTAAATTCAATCTGGAATCTCCTACATTACAGCACAAGGTCTCAAGTTGTGGATTTGTTTCCAAGCCATGCATGGGGGCATGAACCTGTATTCCCAGCCCTTGGGAGGCTGAGGCAGGAAGAGGATCATTGCGAGTTCAAGACCAGCCTGAATTGCATAGCCAGACCCTGTCTGAAAAAGAACAAAAATAAAAATAGAAAGTTTGTTACCTTGTGATGTCAGTTACATTTTTTCTTTATCCCCTTATTTCATGTAAATGAAAGTTATTTTTTTTTTCTAAATATATTTAGCACATGGGCCACCAAGATAGCTCAGCAGTCTAAAGTGCCTGCCTAGGAAAGTTTAGGCAACTGTAGGGACTGCAGCTCGATCCCCAGCATCACATGCTATGCCAGCCTCACCCCCAGGGCAGGGTGAGCTGGCCATAACAAATAAATAAGGTTAAAATAAATTTAAAAATAAATATATTTAATATAGGATCCACAGAGTCTCATTGCACAAATCAGACTGGTAGTGATCCTCCTGTTTTCAGCCTGCCAAGCACTGGGATTACAGATATGTGACACCCTGCCCAGTCTCATCTGCCTACTCTTAGCATTCCCCAGGGGCTGGGCTGACATGGCATCAGAACTGAATCCCAATCTCCTAGTGCTTGCCAAAGCAGGTGCTTTAGTCTGCTGAGCCAGCCCAAAAGTTAAATTTAAAGACTTGATTAGATTCAGCTTTAGTTTGGCAAGGGTACTTCCTAAGAGCTTTTCTGCACTTATATCCCATTATGTTTGTGGGTCTTATCTAATCTTTCCTCTAGTCCACTTGAAAATGAGTTTTGCTCTAGTTGTCCTGTTTTAGATTTTGCTCATTCATTGAATCCTCATGTTATATTGTAATGTTTTGCTATCCTTTGTATTTTCTGTGAGTTAGCAGTTTGAGCCAAAGTAAGATTCACACTTGAAACCCTGTCCTTGGCATAAGAACCAGCTCGGTGGATGACAAGGCATATGGTATATGGGTGTGTCTTTCTGTTAATTTTATTTGATATTGGTGCTCAATTCCATAATCTATGAAATAATGAAAATTTAATCATTTCCCATTTATTGACTAAAATACTTTGTGTAGAGAAACTTTGCTTTATCCATTATTTGGTTATTAGTGGTACAGTTTTTGTCTGCCTTTTAAAATTATAAAAGCTTAATTACTTCCCCATTTCTCTTTTTAAATCATTTTTTAATTTAATTTTATTTAAAGGGTATATCGGATTTAAAATACATTGAAAACAAAAAATTTCAAAACAAGATAGGAAATCAACGATGGTTGATATATTGTATATTGTTCTCTTCAAAGTAGTTGCTTAGATTACCAGTAGAGCCATCCAAAATTGATCAAAAAACTTTAGCATTAACAGTTTCTTTCAAGCTGGGCGTGGTGGTGCACGCCTGTAATCCCAGCACTTGGGAGGCTGAGGCAGGAGGATCAGTGCGAGTTCGAGACCAGCCTGGGCTACAAAAGTGAGCTCAAGGCCAGCCTCAACTGCATAGCAAGACCCTGTCTCAAAAAGACAAAAAAAAAAAAAAAAAACAATTTCTTTCAGTAAACCAATAGAAATTAGTTGTACAAGGCTAACAAGAGCTCAGCAGACTAAACCACCTGTTTAGGCAAGGTTAGGCAAAGCATGGGGACCATGGTTCAATCCCTGACAGCATATGCTATGCCAGCCCTGCACCTGGAGTGGCTGAGCAAGTCAGAATAAAGGCATAGTGGCACATGCCTATAATCCTAGTGCTGGGAAAGCTGAAAACAGGATCACTGTGAGTCTGAGCTGCATGGTAAAACTCTGTAACAACCAAATACATAAATAAAATTAAATAATAGAAATAGTAGTATGTATTTTTTAAGCCCTCTTTTTCATTTCCCTCATTTCAGTTGTTCTTTTGGTTTTGTTTGTTTTTGTGGTACCAGGGATTAAACTCAGGATCTTGTGCTTGCCAGGCAAGCAGTTATTCTACTGAGCTATCTCCCCAGCCCTGTTCTTTCCTTTTCAACAGTTTCTTTCTCTTTCATAGTGTCTGTTGTACCTTTCAAATTTTATTTTCTCTCTTATTTTCTTACATTAGGCAGACAATATGTTTACACATGCACATCTGGTTTCACTTAGAAACATGATCTCTACTTGCATCCATTTACGTAAAATATAACACCTTAAGTTTATGTTTATAGCGTAGTAATATTCTGTTGTACAAAAATACCACATCTTTTTTTACCCATTACTCAGTTGATGAGTATTTGAGTTGTTTCCAAGATTTAGCTATGAGAAATTATACTTCTAGAAACACCACATACATTGCTGTGTATGATGCTTTCAGTTCTTGTGGAAAAAATGCCCAGAAGTAGAATAGCTGGCTCAAATAGGACCTCTAATCCTAGTATTTTGAAGAATCTCCACACTAATTACCAGTGGTTATACCAGTCTACACTCCCACAAACAGTAGAGAAGGGTTTCTGTTTCTCTGCAGCCTCTCTAGCATTTGTTATTGGCTGACTTAGCCATTCTTTCTGGGGTGAGATGGAATCTCAGTATTGTTTTAATTTGCATTTCTCAAATGACCAGTGACACTGAATTTTTTTCACATTTATATCCCCCCCTTTTACTTACTATTTTCAGAATAATACATTAGTTTGAGAACATCCTCCAGTTTGACCCAGTGCTTTTTTTGTGTGGGGGTGGGGCCTCTGGAAATTTAACTTGGGACCTTGGGTTTGACAGACAAATGCTGTGCCAGTGAGCTATAGCACCCACCCCCATTTTTTTAGAAATATATTATTATTCTTAATGTTATTTTGTGTGACCATGTCTAAAATTGGAGTTTAATTTCTTCTTTTCCAACTCATTCATCTACCTACTACTTCAGTGGGTTGCTTTCTTGTACTAGTTAGAACTTCAGTATACCTTGTGGAAATAAAGCTGAACATACAGACCTTGTTCCTAAAAAAAAAAAAAAAATATATATATATATATATATATATATATATATATATATAATTAAAAACTACCAAATTTACGCTGGACTTGATGACACATACCTGTAATCCCAGCATTGTGGGAGGGCGAAGCAGAAAGATAACATTTTCAAACCCAGCCTTGTCTCTAGCAGCTTAACAAACACCAACTTGAAATGAGGTTGGTAGGCTAGGAATATAGCTCAGTGGCACAAGCACTGTCCTGGCAAGTACAACTTCCTAAGTTCAATTCCCAGTACCAAAAAAGGATGAAATGTAGAAATAAGAGCTTGGAAATAGCTCAGTGCAAAGATGTCAAAATTCAATCCTCAGTACTATAAAAAGAAACAAAAATACGTTTTTAACTAGGTCTGGGAGTGTGGTTCACTGCAAAGACCCTGGGTTCAATCTCTAGTACAGAAAACACACAAAAAACTACTAGATTACTATTTTTGAGTTTTAATCCATTGTAGTTATTGTCTTTATTGATGCTTAGCTTGTCTCAAGGCTAGTGCCTATGTTCCTTTGACATCACCATAGTAGGAAGTCACTAGTACAATCTTCAGTGTCTGGACTTTCAAGATACACCCAACTAGGAATCAACTATTTGCCGGGAGTCCTGATTTTGGGGGGCTTCTGCAAAAATGTCATGGATCCTTCACATTAGTATTAAAAGCTACCATATTAAAATTATAGTGTGAAACATACTGATATGAGTTGCTAATTGTTTCTATGCTTTTCAGTGGACAAACCTAAAAGAAGTGTGTTTATATTTAAACATACAGTGCATTATAAACTCAGCTGATACTTTTATTTAAAAATTGAGGCTACAAGATTTTTATATACTCCATTTTAACATTTGTATTTCATGTTGAAAGCCTCCAACATTGCAAGTTTAACTGGTGGCCCACTGCAATTGTGGAACATTGGACTGTGTATGCATCTGCTTCCTCTTAATTCAAAGAAATTTTTTTTCTTTCTTTCCTTAGCAACATCAATAGGAAAGTAGGTCATGCCCACACACTGTGCTCTGTATAACTATTGTGAGGACAATATACAATGTGTCAACTATTAAAAAAAGAAAAAAAATTAATGTTTACTGAAAGTGTTAATGTTTAATTGTTTGATCAATCTTATACACCGATAACTATTAATCTAAACTGATCCGAGGGCCTGGCGGGATGGCTCAGTGGTCTACAGCGCCTGCTTAGGAAAGCTTAGGCGGATGCAGGGACCGCGGTTCGATCCCCGGCACCACATGCTGCGCCAGCCCTGCCCTCGGAGTGGGCTGAGCCAGCCATAAAAATGAGTGAATAAACAAACAAAGGTTCTGAAACAAGAAAAAAAAATAAATAAATAAAATTTAAAAATTCTAAAAAATAAAAAAATAAACTGATCCGATTATGAAAATATGTAATATAACCATTGTTAAATTTAAGAAAGAAAAAACAAAAGGAAGAGAGAGAGAGAGAGAGAATCTCAGTTCTCAGGTGATGGAACTGCAGTGTCACATAGCTATTTATTTTCATTATGCCACCTTATTTACAGCTGCCTCAGGAGTACAAATTCTCCCACTCAGAACATAATTACTGAAAACAGTTAAGGTTATCTCTCACTTATTTTTTATCTACAGAACCTGTTTGAATAAAGACATACTAATTTAGTATGCTTTATAAATCATTTGAGATAGACCCTTTCTTATGCTGCTAACTGTGGATAGTTACGTTTCTTTCACTTTATCCATGTAACCTTGTAATTCTTTTTTCAGGTAGAAAGAGTGGTGTTTCTCCTAAAAAGTCAAAATATATGACTCCAATGCAGCAGAAACTAAATGAAGTTTATGAAGCCGTTAAAAATTACACGGATAAGAGGGGTCGCCGCCTCAGTGCCATATTTCTGAGGCTTCCCTCCAGATCTGAACTGCCTGACTACTATCTGACCATTAAAAAACCCATGGATATGGAAAAAATTCGAAGTCACATGATGGCAAATAAGTACCAAGATATAGACTCTATGGTTGAGGATTTTGTCATGATGTTTAACAATGCCTGTACGTACAATGAGCCTGAGTCTTTGATCTACAAAGATGCCCTTGTCTTACACAAAGTCCTGCTTGAAACTCGGAGAGACCTGGAGGGAGATGAGGACTCTCATGTCCCAAATGTGACTTTATTGATTCAAGAGCTTATCCATAATCTTTTTGTGTCAGTAATGAGTCATCAGGATGACGAGGGAAGATGCTACAGTGATTCCTTAGCAGAAATTCCTGCTGTGGATCCCAACTTTCCTAACAAACCTCCCCTTACTTTTGACATTATTAGGAAGAATGTTGAAAATAATCGCTACCGGCGGCTTGATTTATTTCAAGAACATATGTTTGAAGTATTGGAAAGGGCAAGAAGGATGAATCGGTATGTTTTCACAGCCATGTACTTTTGAAGGAATGTGATATTTAATCCAAAACAGATGAAGAAAAACTGCTTTGGTTGGGAAGCTGAGGCAGGAGGATCAGTGCGAGTTCAAGACCAGCCTAGGCTACAAAAGTGAGCTGAAGGCCAGCCTGAACTGCATAGCGAGACCCTTTCTCAAAAAGACAAAAAAAAAAAAAAAAAAAAATTTCCATTGGTATCATGCTATTCTGAATTCTAGATAGCCAAACTTATTGTAAAGCAAATTTATCCTTCAAGGAAGAAGAGGGCACCCTACTGAGTTACCTAAATTAAGACCAGTAGGAGGAAAGATGTCAAAGTTCAAGTCATGGAAAGCATATACTTAAAATGCAGGCTCTCACAAAACATGTTTCTTAAAGGATAAGTGTTTATAATATGAGAGTACTAGACCCGGCAGGATGGCTCAGTGGTCTAAAGCGCCTGCTTAGGAAAGCTTAGGCGGCTGGTTCGATCCCCGACACCACATGCTGCGCCAGCCCTGCCTGCCCTCAGGGCAGGCTGAGCCAGCCATAAAAAATAAATAAATAAACAAAAGTTCTGAAACAAGAAAAAATAAATAAAAAATAAATATATAATATGAGAGTACTTTAAATAAAGAGCTCTAGGTTACTGTTCTGAGGTTATACTCATACAAAGTTGGCCACCATTGAAGTATCTACAAAAGTATCTTCTTTTTTTTTTTCCCCTCTTCCCAAATTTCAGATTTTTTCACTTAGACCTTCAGTGTTCTAACAGAAGGGCTAGGAATGCAGTGCAGTGGTAAAGCACTTGCCTAATATGCAGAAATCTCGAGGTTCATTCTCCAACACAGTATACACACACACACTTAAAAAAAGTTTTTTTCTGGTGCTAGCAAGATAGCTGAGCATAGCCAAGCGTGGTGGCACACGCCTGTAATCCCAGCACTCAGGAGGCTGAGGCAGGAGGATCAGTGAGAGTTCGAGACCAGCCTGGGCTACAAAAGTGAGCTCAAGGCCAGCCGGAACTGTACAGCGAGACCCTGTCTCAAAAAGACAAAAAAAAAAAAAAAGATAGCTGAGCAATCTAAAGCATCTGCTTAGTCAAGCTTAGGCAACAACAAACAATGCCTGGCACTACATGCTACGCCAGCCCCAGCGGACTGAGCCAGCCATTATAGAAAGAGGGAGGGTGGGAGGGAGGAAAGGAAGGAGGGATTTTTTTAAAAATTCTGTTTTTGGCATCATGAATTATGAACTGAACTCGGGACCTTCTGCTTGCCAAGCAGGCCCTGTGCTGTTGAGTTATTTCCTTGGCCCAAAATTTTTTGTAGATTAAAAATACTGGGCTAAATAAAAAAAAAGGACTGGGCTAGCCAGATAGCTCAATGGATTAAAGCTCCTGCTTAGGCAGATGCTGGTACTAGGGTTTGATCTCCAGTGTGCCACAGTTGGCCCCAACCCCAAGGTATATTGAGATGACAACTGAGACTGGGTGTGGTGGCATGTGCCTATAATCCCAACACTTGGGAGGCTAAAAAAAACAGGATTACTATGAGTCTGATCTGAGTAGTGAGAGACCCTGTAGACCCTGTACTAAATACACTTTAAAAAAAAAAAAAGTACTGGACCAGTGAGAGGTCTAAAGCACCAATTTAGGCAAGCAAGTGCACAGGGACCACAGTTCAATCCTTGGTACCACATACAGCACCAGCACCAGCCCCACCCCCAGGGTGGGCTTTGCTGGCTGTAAAAAAAAAAAAAAAATTAAAAATACTCTTAAAAGATAAATTTTAAATTTATATCAATATCAAATTCCTTTTAATTGTACTCTACTGTAAATATTTGTCATATATCCATAGTGTACTCAGTTGTTTAATCCATTTCAGCAGTTACTGTGTATGTTTTGTGCTCTAGATAGAAAGTACAAAAAGTTAAAGATACATCCTATCTTTCTTGATCTTACAGTCTTGGTGCCAAGAGCAACACCTTTAAGCAGCATACTACCTAGCTGGGGAATCTATGAAGCTGAGCTTTGTTCTGAACTTTGAAAGAAGCTAGGGAATCTATAAAGCTGGCCTATGCTCTGAACTTTTAAAGAAAAATAAGTAGTACCACTTATTCTTCCTGTTAAGGACCTCTGTGTAAAACATCCTGCTCTTATAGTAGCTTTTCTAGGTAAATAATAATCTTACCAGTTTGTATGTGAAGAATGGAGGCACAGAAAGAAGTTACTCAAAGCCTCACAGCTCGTAGTAGGTGTTGTGATTTGTCCTGTTCCTGTCTGTAGAGAGCTGTTGATTATCACTATCATAGAGCACATCCTTGGATAATCCTTGAGCTCTGTACTCAGAGCTGGAAGTCTGATGGATGGCATAAAATTTATGCTTAGGGAAAAAATAATTACGTACATATGACAACAAATAGCACAACCTGATTTAGAAAACGTGTTGGTATGAGGAAATTTGGCCTTAAGTTCACCTTAAGTGGTATGACATAGGCAGGGAATAGGAGGATAGGGGATAGGTAGGATTCAAATGAATAGAATAGGATATTTTAAAGAATGTGTGAAGACATGTGCTCGCTTTGGCAGCACATATATTAAAGAATGTGTAAAGACAAAGAATTATTAAGAAGTGAATATGGTGCCTTTGAGAGATGAGGCCCTCAAATGACATATTTATTTTGACCATAGAGATAAAAAAATAGGGATATAGTTGAGCAGCCCAAGGTCCTGAGTTTTGAGTCCCAGTACCTCCCTCCAAAAGAAAAATAGAGAAAGGTAGGTAGCATTTTGTACTCAAACTCTAGGACATCTTCACTTACCAAGTTTTTATTGGGTGTCTTCAATATTCTAGATCCACTGGATACCCCCAGGAACAAACATAAGCTCCTGCTTTTGTGGAGCTTAAATTTCTGGTCTTGTTCTTTAATTAGTTCTTAAGTCTAAAGCCACTCTGAGATGGATGTAGTGGCACACACCTGTAGTTCCAGCATTTGGGAGGCTGATGCAGGAGAATCACAGTGAGTTTGAAGCCGGCTGCATTACATAGTGTGTTGAAAGTCAACCTGAACTAAATAGTGAGACCCTGTCTCAAAGCAAAAATAAAACCACTTGGTCATTAAACTCTGTCCTCAACCCCATCACATCTGGGGCTCTGTGAGTCTTTCAAGTAGTATTTGTCTTTTGTTGGTAACTTTGTATTTATTTTATGTAATGTCTTTTAAGGAGTACACAGTTATATCTCCAGAAAATAAGTTCCTTCTCCCATTGGTTTTTACTTTTGAGAGCCAGAAAATAAAGCAAGGCATACATTTATATAACACTATGCTAAGCCGGGCGTGGTGGCGCACGCCTGTAATCCCAGCACTCGGGAGGCTGAGGCAGGAGGATCAGTGCGAGTTCAAGACCAGCCTGGGCTGCAAAAGTGAGCTCAAGGCCAGCCTGAACTGCCCAGTGAGACCCTGTCTCAAAAAGACAAAAAAAAAAAAAAAAACACTATGCTACACACTTTCTCTATCATGCCCAGAGCTTAGGTGAAAACAGGGAATCCATTCTTATCTTTGTAAATGAAGGTAATATTGTGACCAGGCAGTGCAGTGATTTAGAGAGACCTTTTCTCAAAAAACAGAAATGGGCAAGGGATGTGCCTCAGTGTAAAGGCCCTGCGTGTAATCACCACTACTACAATCAGTCAAACACTATAACCACCACCACCACCTGTGCGCTGGTGCATACCTATAATCCCAGCTACTCAGTATGCTGAGGCAAAAGGATCACAAGTTCTAGGTCAACCTTTGAAGCTAAGTGAGACCCTATCTCAAAAAGTTGTTAAAGACCTAGGAATATAGCTCAGTGATAGGGTGCTTGCCTAGCATGTATGAGACCCAGGTTCAGTCTCTCTTGTACAGCCACAAAAAGAGATGCAAGTAGGTAGGTAAGTACATAAAAAAGGAAGAAAAAGTAAAAGATCATTCATTCATGGGACTCCAAGAACAAGAAAAATATTAATAGCCTGTTATACTTCCACTTACTGAATATCTGCCCATATAAAAAAAAATTACCAATTGAGAAAGTTTTTCCATTTTAAGGTTTTGTTCTTGTACATTGAGTGAACATGTGGTCTTTTTGATTAAAAAATTTTGATAATGCTTTGAATAAAACACAGAAATACATATCAGGTGTTTGGTGACTTATGCAAACCTTCATTATTAAACCAGGTGATATGATGGAATGATAAATATGCCCTTTCAGTGAAACATGGATTGCTAAATGTACGTTTTCAGTTAAAAATTTAAACTTAAGATTATAAGTTATTACAAAATTTGAAGAAAGGAATCTTCAGTTGTATCTGGGAAAACAGACATCAAGTTAGTGTCCTAATGGTTTCTTCCCTTGCTGTCTATTTACTTATTTGTTTGTTCATTTGTTTGTTTGGTACAAGGTCTTACTACCCAGCTCAGGCTTACAGTGATCCTCCTGTTTCAGCCTCCGTAGCACTGGGATTATAGGCAGGCACCACCATACCCAGTTTCAGTTGCCAGCTCAGCACCGGGCTGGCATGGCCTGTGGTACCAGAGATAGAACCCTGGTCCTTGTGCTTGTCAGATAGGTGCTTAGACTGCCGAGCTATCTCCCCAGCCCCTTTTGTTTTTATTGTTTTATTCCTACAATTGTTAGCATCCTGTGGTTTTACTACGCTTAAAACCTTTCCATAAGTAACTGTTTAGTTTATTAACTTGTTTGCCAATTCTTTTGCTGATTTGATTGCCTTGCTAAAGCCTGATACTGTAGTGACATGTGTCAGCAGACAGCGCACTGGGCTTATTCCCCTTGCCGCCTTCCCGTGACCAAAATGTGCATGACTGCCAATGAGACATTTGTTAGTTTTGGGAATAACCTTTTTAACCTTGGTCTTAGTTAATGGAATTATAAGTTTATTTTGCCCTCATTTTATAAATGAGGAAAAGAGGGTTAGAAAAGTTCTGGATATAGGGGCTGGGGAGATAGCTCCATGGCACAATGGCAAGCACAAGGTTGTGAGTTCGAACCCTAGTCCCAAAAAAAACAAAACAAAACAAAAAAAAGTTCTGGATATAAATTTTTTCTCTAAGTTATCTCTCCTGATTTCCTAAAATTATAGTTATTTCTGAGAAACTAAGATTTACAGTAATCCTCATGCTTATAGCAGTGATGTCTTCATGGCTTTGTAATTTAGCCCTACCAATTCTGGCAACCCTGTTGCAGGACCAACAAGAATATATTCCTCTGAAATTAAAAGAATATAGTTTTAGGCCAGCCAGATAGCTCAACAGATTAAAGCGCTTGTTTAGTAAAACCCAGGGGCCAGGGATTCAATCCCCAGCTTGCCATGCCACCTGCCCCCCATCCCCAGGGGCACGCTGAAATGGTGATTGAGACTGGGTGTGGTGGCACTGCTGCCTGTAATCTCAGCACTTGGGAGGCTGAAAACAGGAAGGATCACTACAAGTCCAATCTGTGTAATGACACCCAGTAGACCCTGTACTAAATACATAAAAAATTGAGAATATAGTTTTGAACTTGGTCTTGAGCCATTGTTTTTTGTTTTGTTTTTAATGGGCAGAACATATTTATTGAAAGAAAGAAAGTTCCTGTCTGAGAGAGGGACAGAAGAGGGGTCCTGAGTGGGTGTCCCCTTGAGCCATTGTTTTACGATTAATGCCTAATGCTGTGAATCTCTTGTTGAAAAATGCCCAGGCTTTTTTTTTTTTGGTGGCTGAACAGTAAGCCCTGAGAACAAGGAAACTTTCCTCAAGGTGGGCAGAAGGCCCCTCATGACTCGTCAGGGCTCCAGCAAACCTTGGGGATGTCCTTGTTAGAACCCTAATGAAATATCTTCATAGCAAGTAGCAGAGTAACATAATAGAACTTAATAAACAATTGAAGTATTGTAAAAAGCAGTTTATGTTTATGGATACTTTTGATGCCCTTATAGGACAGATTCTGAAATATATGAGGATGCTGTCGAACTTCAGCAGTTTTTTATTAAAATTCGTGATGAACTCTGCAAAAATGGAGAGATCCTTCTTTCTCCAGCACTCAGCTATACCACAAAACATTTGCATAATGATGTGGAAAAAGAAAAAAAGGAAAAATTACCTAAAGAAATAGAGGAAGATAAACTAAAACGTGAAGAAGAAAAAAGAGGTTGGTGTCTTTTTATTTTATTGAACATGAAAATAATGCTATATTGTAGCTATTCCCATAATTAACTGTAGGTGAGATTCCCATTTGTG
>PVJA010018830.1:23898-39142 GCA_004027025.1 Myocastor coypus
AAAAAAAAAAAAAAAAAAAAAAACCTTATAATGGGGCCTGGCAGGATGGCTCAGTGGTCTAAAGCGCCTGCTTGGGAAAGCTTGGGTGGCTTCAGGGACCGCGGTTAGATCCCTGGCACCACATGTTGCGCCAGCCCTGCCCTCGGGGTGGGCTGAGCCGGTCATAAAAATGAGTGAATAAACAAATAAAGATTCTGAAACAAGAAAAAAATAAATAAATAAAATAAAAAATTCTTTAAAAAAAAAAAAAAAGTGATTTAGCTGGTATTCCAGAAATGATCAATTCACAAATATGGATGTCTAATGTTCTTCATACTATTGGTAGATGAAATCAAGCAGGTCCACAGCTGAGGTTAGAATGCATTCTCAACAGTGAATACATCAATTTCTGCAATATTATTCTGCCATATTATTCAGTACAGTGGCTTTCCTCTTAGGTTCTCTGAGCCAGACAGGTTGACTTTAATACAGCCACATGCCTAGGAAAAAACACTTATTGAAATTATATTAACCTAACAATATTACTTTGAGAGGGCTGGGGAGATAGCTCTGTGGCACAAGTGCCAGCCTGGCAAGTATAAGGTCATGAGTTCAAACCCCGGTCCTGCAAACAAACAAACAAACAAACAAATAAATAAATAAATAAAAATAAAGGTTTTTCCCTAATGTAAAAATTTGCTGAGCATGGTAGTGCACACCTGTAATCCCAGCACTTGGGAGGCTGAGGCAAGAGGATCAGTGTGAGTTCGAGACGACCAGCCAGGGCTTAAAAAAGTGAGCTCAAAGCTAGCCTGAACTGTATAGCAAGACCCTGTCTCAAAAAGACATAAATAAATAAATAAATAAATAAATAAATAAATACTAAGAAGAACATTTAAAGTGATATAAAACTTCAGAATAATAGGGTAGGAAGTCAGCAATGGTTGATATATTGCATATTGTTATCTTCAAAGTAGTTGTACAGGTTACCAGATACAGACATGCAAAATCGATGAAAAAATTTCAGCATTAACTTTTCCTTTCAACAAACTAATAGAAATTGTTATCTATCGTGTGTATGTGTGTGTGTGTGTGTGTGTGTGTGTGCATGTGTGTATGTTTTTAACTCCTTTTTTCTTGTTTTCCCTTAGCTCAGTTGTTCTTTCCTTTTGAGCAGTTCTTTCCCTTTCATAATATTTGTTGTACTTTTCAGATTTAATTACTCTTTTATTTTCATACACTAGGCAGACAATATGATGTTTACAACATGCACATCTGATTTATTTCACTTATGAGTATGATCACTACTTATATGCATTTACTGATAAAAGCCTTGAGTTTTTCTTTATAGCTGAGTAATACATCATTGTACAGAAGTACCAATCTTTTTTTAGCCATTCCTCAGCTGATAGACATTTAGGTTGTTTCCAAGATTTAGTTATGACAAATTGCACTGCTGTAAATGTGGGCACACATATATTGCTGTGCATGATGTTTTCAGTTATTCTGGAAAAAATACTCAGAAGGGGAATAGCTGGCTCAAATAGGACCTCTAATTCGAATGTTTTGAAGAATCTCCACACTAATTACCACAGTGGTTTTACTAGTCTATGCTCCCACCAACAGCAGAGTTCTTTTTTCCCTATAGCTCCTCCTACCCCCTGAATTTGTTACTCATTGATTTTTTTTATGATAGCCATTCTTTCTAAGATGAAATCTCAGCATTGTTTTAATTTACATTTCTCAAATGACCAATGATGTTGAACATTTTTCATATATTTATTGTTTCTGTTTCTTCATCTGAGAATTGTGTATTCATCTCAGAGACCCATTTTTTGATTGGGTCTTTGAATTTGGGGACTTGGTATTTTTTAATTCTTTATATGTTCCAGATGGTCTATGTCTGAGGGATAGTTGGCTAATTTTTTTTTGATATGCAAAAACTTCAATGAGATCCTAGATGTTGATTCTTTGAAACATTTCTCATGCAGTTTCTTTTTTGTTCATGATCTCTGCCTAATCCTGTGTCTTCAAGACTTCTAACTACTTTCTCTTCCAGTATATTTAGTGTTTCTTTTTTAATATTTAGAACTTTGGGGGCCAGGGAGATAGCTCCATGGTACAAGTGCCTGCCTGGCAAGCACAAGGTTGTGAGTTCAAACCCTGTTCCCGCAAAAAAAGAATTAGATCTTTGATCCATTTCAAATTTAGTTTAGTGCAAGGTGATAGACATGGGCTTAGTTTTAGTCTTCAGCACATGGAAAGCCAGTTCTGCTGGCATCATTTACTAAAGAGGCTATCTCTCTTCCAGTGAACATGTTAGGCCCCTTTATCAAAGATAAAAGTGGCCCAGCACTTGGGAGGCCAAGGCAGGAGGATTGGTGTGAGTTGAGACCAGCCTGGGCTACCAAAGTGAGCTGAAGGCCAGTGTGAACTGCATAGTGAGACCTTGTCTTTAAAAAAAAAAAAAAAAGAGGGGCCCAGCGGGATGGCTCAGTGGTCTAAGGCGCCTGCTTGGGAGCTTGGGCGGCTTCAGGGACTGCGGTTCGATCCCTGGCACCACATGCTGCACCAGCCCTGCCCTTGGGGCGGGGCGGGCTGAGCCAGCCATAAAAAATGAGTGAATAAACAAAGGAGCTGAAACAAGAAAAAAATAAATAAATAAAATTTTTTTTTAAAAAAGAAAGAAAAAAAGAAAAGATAAGAGTGGCCAAGTGTGTTTAAGTTGTATCTATCATCATTTAATTGATGATAGAGCCTATTGATCCTCATGTCTGCTTTTTTACCAGTGCCATACAGACTTTATCACAGTAGCTTTATGGTATAGTTTCAAGTCAAAGATTAGGATGCCTTCTGCCTTGCCTTTGTGCCCAGGATTGATTTTGCTATTCTAGGTCTCTTCTGGTTCCAGATGAATTTCAGGAATGTTTTCCCTAGATCTGTGAGGTATACTAATGGTATTTTGATCGGGATTGCATTAAATCTGTATAACAGTTTTGGGAGTGTGGCCATTCTCACAATGTTGGTTCTTCCTACCCATGAGCAAGGAACATCTATTTTCTGAAATACTCTTTCATCTCTTTTATTCAGAGTACTATAATTTTTACTCTATAGATCTTTTACTTCCTTTGTTAGATTCATTCCTAAGTATTTCATTGTTTTGAATGCTACTGTTAATATTGTATTTTCCCTGATTTCTCTTGGGAGTTTGTTTGGTCATTGTATACAGGAATGCTATTGGTTTTTGAGTGTTGACTTTGTATCCAGCTATACTACTGAATTTGGTTAATAAATGTAGAAAGTCTGTTATGGTTTGTATCTAGTTGTACCCCCAAATCCTCATACATTCTTTGGGACAGGCTTCTATAGTTTGTGATTAATTCATGATTCAATACTGGGATTATGGGTGGGAGTGTTACACCACCCTGAGATGGATAGAAGGGAGAGAGGCATGGTAGTTGCCTCTGCCTTTGTTCTTTGCTGTCTTTACCTCCATAAACTACTACCCTCTGCCATGTGCCACTCTGCCTTGAAGCCATCCAAATATGGACTGAAACCTCCACTATGTGTGAGCTAACTACCTTTCCTTCCTTAATTATGGGTGTAGGGTACTTTGTCTCAGCAATGAGGAAAAAGTAACTGAGACAAAGTCTTTGGTCCAGGTTTTGGGGTCTTTTATGTGAAGTATCATGTCATTAACAAATAATGATAATTTCACTTCTTCCTTTTCTTAATCCTTTTATTTATCTAATGCTCTGGCTAATGTTTCCAGAACTATATTTAACAGGCAGAGAACCAGTGGACATCCTTTTCTTTTTCCTGATTTTAGAGTGAAAACTTTCAGTTTTTGACCTTTTAGTATGTTGTTGGTTATTGGTTCATTATAAATGGCTTTAATCAGATTGAAGAGTGTTGTGTTATCAAAAAGCTTTTATCTGTTGAGATAATCATGTGATTTTTGTCTTTGGCAGTGTTAATATGGTGTCTTACATTTATTGATTTGTGTATATTGAACCATCCCTGCATTCCTAGAATGAGTCTCACTTGATCATGATGTATAATCTTGATGATTTGTCGCGTTCTGTTTACTATTATCTCATTGAGAATATTTGCCTCTATGTTCATTAGAGAGATCGGCCTATAGTTCTCTTTTTTGTCTGGGTCTTTCACTGTTTTTGGTACCAGGGTAATAATCATCTCTGGGAATGAGTTAGGGAGAACTATTTCCCTTTCACTTTCGCTCAAGAGGGAATTTTGAATTTTTAAGACAAGGTCTCACTACGTAGTTCAGGTTGGTCTTGAATTCACTATGCAGCCAAGGCTGGCCCCAAACTCATGCTGATCCCACTGCCTCTTACCTATAGGTAGGAGGCCTTGGTTTCAGTTACCTCCCCACTCTAAAGAAAAATTGAAGTTAATATCTGAATGTAAGATTAGGTTGGAAATAAGTGGCAAGCTAGGGCTACAGCTCAGTGGCATACATACTTACCTGTAAACCAGTGATAAATCTGATAATACCCCTCACCTCTGAAATTATATAATGTAGTTGTTAAGTAGTCCATGATCAAAGAAGACATAGGGCAATTAGTAAAATCCTGTGATGAAAACAATACAGTAAAATTTATGGAATAAACATGTTGGAAAGATCTAAGTTCTTTCAAAGTAGAGTAAATGTACCCCAAAGAAAACAGGAATAAGAAAGTAGTGGCCATTAGAAGACATGAAAGAGAAAGTGCTAATTATATGCTAGGTGTTACTTAGAACTGCCCATGCTGTTTCTACCTGCAAAATTTTGAATACTTGGAATTAAGTTTAGCCGATGTTTTTCCTCAGTAGTATACATTTAGGAGAAAAGAGATAATGCCATTTTAAAAAGTATTAATCACTGTTTATGAAGATTCTTAATTTCCAGAAAATAATGTGGATGATTTCATCTGTGAATAAGAACTATCAGAGAAAAGCAGGGTCACACATAGAAATAGCCTGGGAAATCTTATTCCTTGCTCATGTGGCACATATTTTATGAACATGGGGACTTTGCTGAATAGAGAAAACAGAGCCCTGCAGTGTAGTGCTGCTTTGGACTACCACAGCATCCCTGTTACTACCTTTTTTTCTACTAACTAAAGATGGTATTTTTCCACAGTGTGACTGGGTGGTGAAAGTAGATAAGTGATTCTTTGCCGTAAGTATGTGAAATCATTAGTAGAAATAACTGAGTAGGAAAAACCATAGAAGCAGTATGCTTCTGAGCATTACTTTAGTCAATAAAAAGTCTGCCTTGGCTGGGGAGATAGCTTGTTGGTCTAGAGCCTGCCGGGCAAGTACAAGGACCCAGGTTAGATCCCCAGTACCACATCCCATGCCAGTCCTGCACTGTGCCAGCCACTGAAACCAGGCATGATGGTTTATGCCTGTAACCCCACCACTGAGGAGATTAAGACAGGAGGATCACTATGAGTCCAAGCTACACAGTGAGACCCTATACCAAATAAATAAATCTAAAAATTTTTTAAAGTGTGCCTCAAACTATTTCTGATTACTTCACATTTCTGATTTCTTTATGAACATTAAAAAATGGAAAAATACTAAAAAGTTGTATCATGGTTGTATGTAATGCTTTGTTGATAAATCATGTGAGGATTATTTACAACAACCAAGTGAAAATTGAGGGAAACTAGATCTCACACACCTTATTTAGTACCAGAACTTCAAACAGGAGTAACTTAACAAAGGAAAAATAGCCTAGAGAACTTTCAGTCAGATATGGCAGATTGTACTACCTCCCAAAGCATCTCTAAGATGAGAAGGGTGAGGGACTTAAAAAAAAAAAGTACAAACACAAGTATTCTCTCTCAAGGAAGGAAAGAAGGAAGGGAGGGAGAGAGGGATGGAGGGGGGAGGGAGGGAGGGAGGGAGGGAGAGGAGAGAGATTGATTAGTGGGAGAGGAGATGGTGGCAATTAAAATACGGACCTGACCACACGCCACACTGGTCCCATCACTGGAGTGCACTGAGACAGTGATTGAGACTAGGCACAATAGAACACACCTGTGATCTCAGCACTTGAGAGGCTGAAAACAGGAGCATCACTGAGTCTGATCTGTGTAGTAATATCCTGTAGACCCTGTACTAAATGCATAAAAAATAAAAATAAAATATGGACTTGGAAAATGGATGAGTAAATTGCAACATGAGATTCACTGCCAGCATTGGATCAGATTTCCAAAAGGCCAATTCTTGTTTCCAAATGGCACAGGGATTCGAACATAGTACATGTAAGACTGAAAGTGAGGATTAGTTGAAAGCCTAAAAGGAGTTGAGCCTCCAGATCACCTCCTCAACCTTTCCTATGGCTGTTACTCCTAAAGTTACACTCAGGAGTACCAACCTACTTGTAAGTGTGGATGACTTGATAAGGAGAAGATTTATACTCAATAGGGAGGCTCCCTGGCTTGCCTGTTATACAGCTTTCCTGTGCTAGCAGCCAGACCTGTTGGAAACAGAAAGAAGAGACTGTCTAGAGAAACGGACCAGGCAATGAGCAAAAGTTGAAGACAATAGTATCTGGAGGTCACTGATGAAACTTAACAGTCAGCTGCCTCTGTTTATGCACAGCAACTTAATTTTTAACATCACATTCTTAAATAGGTGCAGATTATCTAAATAGGACCAAATATTTTAAAAATTCCCTAGATATAAGATATTTAAACAAACTAAAAATACATGTCTTCAGAGCTACAAAGTACTGCATCCATAAAATGAGAACAGGGTATTACAAATAAGTGAATAGTTCCAGAACCAAAAATTTCTTGAAAATTGAAAATATGATGAAAAACTTCTTGACTAAGAAAAACTACAATTGTTTGATCAATCTTGTACACCTATATGTATTAATCTAAACTGATCTGATGATGAAAATATGTAATATAACCATTGTTAAATTTATACAATAAAAAATATTAAAATTTAGAAAAATAAATTTGCCTAACTCCTAAGTATGAAAAAAAACTACAAATTATGATAAAGATCATAATATCTAGAACACATAAGCTCCTGCAACTTAACAAAAGCTGAACACAACTCAGTTAAAAAATGGGCCAAGAATCTGAATAGACATTTCTTCAAAGAAATTATGCAAATGGCCAAGAAGCACATGAAAATAAGATACATATCACTAGAAAAATGCAAATAGGAACCAGCAAGATAGCTCAACAGTCTAAAGCACCTGCTTAGGCCACACCAGCCCTAGGTGGGCTGAGCGGGTCACGAAAAAAAAGGAAAAGAAAAATGTGAATTAAAACCAGGTGTAGTGGCGCACGCCTGTAATCCCAGCACTCAGGAGGCTTAGGCAGGAGGATCAGTGCGAGTTCAAGACCAGCCTGGGCTACAAAAGTAAGCTCAAGGCCAGCCTGAACTGCATAGTGAGACCCTGTCTCAAAAAGGCAAAAAAAAAGAGCGAATTAAAACTATGAGATATTACTTAACATATTTATATTCACATAACTACATAATTTCTCTGGACCCTCAGTACATGCTAATAGGAATATAAAGTAATACAGTCTTACTTTAAGATAAATAATTTGGTAGTTCCTCAAAAAGCTGAATCACCACATGGTCCACCAGTTCCATTCCTAGGCATATATACAAAGAAATTAAAAAGAGAGGCTCCGCAGGGCATGGAGTCACATGCCTATAATCCTGGGCTACAAAATGAGTTCAGGGCCGGCCTGAACTGCAAGTTAGACCATGTCTCAAACCAGGGCCTGATAGAAGTATTTATATATCCATGTCCATGACAGCATTATTTATAATAGCCAGGACACAAACCACACAACAATTATATGTTTTTTGAAACATAAAATTCAGGGGGTGCTGGGGAGATAGCTCTGTGGCACAGGTGTCTGCCTGGCAAGTGTAAGGTCGTGAGTTTGAACCCCAGTCCCACCAAAAAAAAAAAAAAAAAAAAAAGTGGTAAAAAAATATATAAGAGAGCTCATAGAGGGCCAGCCAGATAGCTCAGTGGACTAAAGCACCTGCTTAGGCAGAGTGCTGTAGCCGGGGTTCAATACCCAGCTTGTCATGCCAACCCCAGATCACTATGAGTCCAATCTATGTAGTAAGACCCTGTAGACCCTGTACTAAATTTAAAAAAAAAAAGAGAAAGAGAGAGAGCTCATAGAGCATACTGGGTCCTCATTCTGACCTAGGAAGTTTCTATTTGTAATCTTGTGGAAAAGTTACTGGAATTCTAGTGAATTCATTCCAATCTACTACTTCAGTGCAAACCATGGTGAGAATAAAGACACTCTGGCATTATTTGTAGTTGTGGGGAGCAAGAGGTCCTAAGTCCAGCCAGGATGATGGCTATCTGAAACAAAGACCTCGACCCAGGGCTCAACTCAGGTTTTATTAAGTCATGAGGCAAGGAGTGGCTTGAGCATGAATGAAAGTGGTTTAATTGAAATAGTGTCTGATATTCTGTGGTCCATGCTTCAGCTCTGATAGGTAATGTTTCAAGCCTGAAGAAATCATACCTTCTCAGCCAATGGCGTGACACACAGGGGAACAAGTGAGGTGCAGGAAAACACTGCCTAGTCTTTCTTGAAGGCTACCTTTAGTGCCTCTGGACCAATATGCATTGCTTACAGCTAGTTGGAGTGATAAGAAAAAGTCCTAGCCAGCTGTGTACATATTAGTACATGGAAATAGGGTCAGGTTGAGCCAAAATTGAGACATCTGATACTCCTTCAAGAAACATCATCCAGGTGGTCCCCCATAAAAGCTGTTTTCAAAATATTACAAAGAAAACATTCAGAGGCCTGGCAGGATGGTTCAGTGGTCTAAAGTTAGGCAGCTGCGGGGACTGTGGTTCGATCCCTGGCACCACATGCTGCACCAGCCCTACCCTCAGGGCAAGCTGAGCCGGCCATAAAAATAAACAAAAGTTCTGAAACAAAAAAAAAATAAAAAATAAAATAAAATAATTCTTAAAAAAAAGAAAACATTCAGAGAAAAATTATAACATGAAATAAAAAACTACTAGGAACTAGAATGGGAAAAACAAAAAATTAGGCAGCTGAAAAGAACATCCCAGGAAGCCCTGGTAGAACATGCCTATAATCGTAGCATTCAGGAGCCTGAGGCACTAGGATTGCCATGACTTTATTTATTTATTTATTTATTTATTTATTTATTTTGGTCTTTTTGAGACAGGGTCTCGCTATGCAGTTCAGGCTGGCCTTGAGCTCACTTTTGTAGCCCAGGCTGGTCTTGAACTTGCACCGATCCTCCTGCCTCAGCCTCCCGAGTGCTGGGATTACAGGCGTGAGCCACCATGCCCGGCTAAGGATTGCCATGACTTTAAAGGCCAGGTGCTGTGCATTGCAAGACCCTGTGTCAGCCATAGTAAATTATGTTTGTATAGCTGGACATGGTGGTGCACGCCTGTAATCCCAGCCCTTAGTAGGCTGAGGCAGGAGGATCGGTGCTAGTCTGAGACCAGCCTGGGCTACAAAGGTGAGCTCAAGGACAACCTGAACTGCATCGCAACACCCTGTCTCAAAAAATAAAATAGGGGCCCGGCGGGATGGCTCAGTGGTCTAAAGCGCCTGCTTGGGAAAGCTTGGGCGGCTTCAGGGACCAAGGTTCAATCCCCGGCACCACATGCTGCGCCAGCCCTGCCCTCAGGGTGGGCTGAGCCGGCCATAAAAATGAGTGAATAAACAAACAAAGGTTCTGAAACAAGAAAAAAATAAATAAAATAAAAATTTTTTTAAAATAAAGAGTTTAAAAAATAAATAAATAAAATAAAATAAAGTATGTGTGTATGTAAATAAATAACCCAGGAAGCTCATGATCCAGTTACTTGAGGACACAATTCTAATAAGCTTTGTGCCACTATATAAAGATTCCTTTCTCTTCAGTTTCCAAATACAGGTTCATAATTGTCTTTTTGAGCCTTCAGCTGCTGAGTCATTAATGTCTATTTTTTTCTATCTGTTCAAGACAGTATAGGCTCTTTCTGTCATGTTTTCCAAAATTTTTCCAGTTTCATCATTGGAATTCCATAACCACTTCCTTTTTTTAAAAGTATATTTGGTACAGGATCTCACTACACAGCTCAGAGTCATAACGATCCTCCTGTTTTCAGCCTACCCTGCTCTGGGATTGCAGGTGTGTGCCACCATGCCCAACTCAGTGGCTGGCTCAGCGTGCCCTGAGGGCAGGGCCAGTGCAGAATGTAGTACCAGGTATCAAATCCCATCCCTGTCCTTTCACTTGCCTAAGCAGGCACTTAGTCGGTCTGCTGAGCTATCTCGCTGGCCCTCTTCCATGTATTTTAAATTGTGGCTATAGAAATGCCTTCCTAGTAGGTACCTCAGTCTCATCCAAATATAATCAGTTCAGAAGTCCCATCTAAATCTCACCATCTGGGCTGGCCAGACAGAGCCCAGGGACCTGGGTTCAGTCCCTGACTTGTTGTGTCCGCCCCACGCCCCCAGGACACACTGAGATGATTGAGACTGGGCATGGTGGTGCGTGCCTGTAATCCTAGTAGTTGGGAGACTGAAAACAAGAGGATCACGACAAGTCTGATCTACATAGTGAGACCCTGAACACCTTATAGACCCTGTACCAAATACATAATAAAAATAAATGAATAATAAAAATTTCTACAGTTTTGGGGCCAGATGTATGGCTCATGCCTATAGTTCTAGCTACTTTCGAGACTGCAGCAGGAGGATCATTTAAGCCTGCATGTTCAGCCAGCCTCAGCAACATAAACTTCATCTCAAAATTTAAAAAAAAAGAAAAGCAATTTTGAGTAGAACCTAGTAAAAATGTCAAGTGTACTGTTCTGGGCCAGTGAGATAGCTCAGTGGACTAAGCAGCTACCTTGGCAAGCACAGGGACCAGGGTTTGATCCCCAATCCTGCATAATGCACAAATGAGTGGTGTGGCAGCACATACCTATAATGCCAGCTCTGGGGAGACTGAAAACAGGAGGATCACTATGAGTCAGAGCTGCATAGTGAGAACCTATACCAAATAAATAAATTAAAAGAAGAAAGTGTGCTGTATTTTCTGACTGCATCATTTGAGCATCTCAAAAATAACTGAATGTATTAATATGTGGTATTTGACTCCTACAGCTGATTCCAATATTGCTAGTTAATACTTTTTTCTTTGTTTAACCCAAGAAGCTGAAAAAAGTGAAGATTCTTCATGTGCTACAACCTTGTCAGGCTTACATCGCACATATAGCCAAGATTGCAGCTTTAAGAATAGCATGTATCATGTTGGAGATTATGTCTATGTAGAACCTGCAGAAGCCAACCTACAACCACACATAGTCTGTATTGAGAGGCTGTGGGAAGATTCAGCTGGTAAGTTTGTTTTAAATCTAAAGGCATACTGGTAAGATGTGAATATTTTATGTATTCCCCAAGGAAGAAAAGTTCATCTGAGATACTTTTTGCCAACAACTTTATCTATTGTGTCAATAAATAAAACTGCTCAATTAAGCAGTGACAATATGAAAGACAGATCTTGCAGTGTTGGCCTATGTTATAATTGAGTCAGAATTACTTTCTTCAAATTACACTGAATTCATTCATTCATCTGATACCTATTAAAAAGACATTCTATGGAAGATGGCACAAATTTAGAACACAGAGCTCATGTTTTCCTCAGGAAAACCACTGCAGTAGTGATCAGAGCTAAAAAAAGAAATTATTATGCAGAGACACTAAATCCCTTAGAGACACTTAGTGTTCCCTTGGAACACTAAGGGATTTAGTGTCTCAAAGGGATTTAGTGTCCAAAAAACCTTGGTTAAAAAAGAAAAAAAAAAAAAAACTGCCTCTAAGAAATGGAGAATAAATAAAAATTCAGTACAGCCATATTCAGGCTGTTGGAAATATGGTCTAGGCAGCGGGGCCGGGGAGATAGGTCAGTGGAATAAATGCTTGCCTGGTGTCTTATATGCTGGGACAAATACCAGACACTCAAATGAAAGAAGGAAAGGCTTATTTAGCTCACAGTTTGTGGAGGATTCAGTTCATACTCCGCTGGCTCCAAGGTGGCAGAAAACAACGAAGAGCAGAAGAGGAGCAACAGCGACGGCATCCATCGAGCCTCTCTCTTCCAAATTCAGTGCCAGCGCAGAGCTCCTCTAAAGCCGCGCGGCTTCGAAGATCAAGCTCCTCCAAAGACTAGGACTTCTCCAAGGAAACAGGGCTGGGCTGGGCTGGGTTGGGCTGATTTGGTCCTAGAGTGGAACCAATCACATCCCAGGGCAGGCCCTCCATATCCTGCAGGATGGGGCCCCCACAGCCCGGAACCAGCCGAGCCCATCCAGCCAAGCTTCCTCAAGTTGACACAATGTATCAACTACCACACCTGGCAAGCACCAGGTACCGCCAAAAAATAAAAAATAAAACTTTCGGAATTTTTACTTGAGAGCGAAGTATATTTTTCAGTGTATCTGTCTTACATGTGAATAAACAAGAGCAAGTCTCAGCATCTTCCTCTTTCATATCTCCTACTGTAAGAGGACCTCTATATTATTTCTTCTAAGATACACTAAGCAATCATCTAAAAAGCACTATGAAGATTCATACCATGGATAATGGAGTATTTCCTAAGTTCGCAAAGAACAGGTAGTTTCTCTTAATGATGACTTTCTCTTTCTGTTTTTGAGGTGAAAAATGGTTGTATGGCTGTTGGTTTTATCGGCCAAATGAAACATTCCACCTGGCTACACGCAAATTTCTTGAAAAAGAAGTTTTTAAAAGTGACTATTACAATAAAATTCCCGTCAGTAAAATTCTAGGCAAATGTGTGGTCATGTTTGTCAAGGTAAGAAACTCATGAGTGTCAAAATACCAATTATTTTTCTGGGAATAAGACTTAAAAACATGAAAGCTAGTAGTATTTATAAAGTCAGGAAGTTTATCTTACACTATATCTGTGTAACTATGTATAAATTTAAGGAAAACCTAAATATGATTTTGAGTTGGGTTTTGTTTTTGTTTTGTTTTGTTTTGTTTTCAGAATCGGGGATTGAACTCAGACCCTTGCATTTGCCAGGCAAGCACTTATTCTGAGCTATCTCCCTAGCCCCCTAAATATGATTTTGAAAGACCACTTGCTATTTATGATATTTAGCTATATGTTATTAGTTTAGCTTTTGTTGCCAGACCTATAGTGTGTATGTACATAGGTATGTGTGTGTGTGTGAAGTTTTTTGTCGGTTTGTTTTTGTCTTTTTTCTTTTTTTTTTTTTTTTTTTTTGTCTTTTTGAGACAGGGTCTCACTGTGCAGCCCAGGCTGGCTTTGAGCTCACTTTTGTAGCCCAGGCTGGTCTCGAACTCACAACGATCCTCCTGCCTCAGCCTCCCAAGTGCTGGGATTACAGGCGTGAGCCACCACGCCCGGCTTTTTTTTTACTTTTTGAGACAGGGTCTCACTGTGTAGTTCTGGTTGGCTTTGAGCTCATTTTGTGTCCCAGGCTGGTCTCAAACTTGTAATGACCCTTCTGCTTCAGCCTCCTGAGTGCTGGAATTACAGGCATGTGCCACCCTGTCCAGCTGCATCATGTTTGTATTACTGGGATTGAACCCAGGGCCTTTACACTGAGCTGTATCCCCAGACCTTTGTTTTTTTTATTTTGAGCTGGGGGCCCACAAAGTTTCCTATTGGGATAACAGGATATGAAGTAATAGTTTACTATGTTAGGAACCAGACTGGATGGCTGTGATCCAGAAGGCAGAGAGTGATGGAACTTGCCTCAGGAACAGGAGAGTTTGCAGATAGCTGCACATCCTTTGTATGTGTTGGGAAAGCCCATATTCTTCTGAGACAAGATATGCGCAGAATAGGCAAAGGATATGGGGAAGGACCTTAACTTGTTCCCTTAGATATGTTGAATTTGATCTCCACTTCATTATCCCTTGGAACAGTCATCTGTTCCAAGAAAAGCACGTTATTACCCTCTTAGCTTCTCACCAAATAATAAAAGTGGATTATCAGAGGACTAGTTTACTAGAGGCCACCTCCTCTGGTCCCCCTTAAACCTTGAATATTATCTTTTTTCTTCCCTTATTCCCTGTTTGCCTTTCCCTCCATAGGTCTCAGGAAGTCTAGTCAGTCCTTGGCTGGGCTTGAACTTACAAAATCCTCCAGGCTTATATCTTCCTAGAAAACTAGAATTACAGGCATGTACCTGATTTAGCCAGGTTAATATATATATATATATATATATATATATATATATATATATATATATATATAATATATTTTTTTTTTTAATGTATTTGGTACAGGGTCTCGCTATACAGTACTCATAGTGAATATCCTATTTTCAGTCTCCCTAATACTGGGATTATATTCATGCACCGCCACACCCAGACTCAGTGCACTGAGGGTGGGGCTGGAGATCAAACCCCAGTCCCTATGTTTGCCTAAGCAGGTGCTTAGTCCACTGATCTATGTCACTGGCTTTTAGCCAGGTTAATTTTTTTGGTGTTGTTACTTTACAGTTATTTAACACACCTAAATCCAAAGAAAAACCATTTTCTTTTTCTTTCATAAAAACAGTTTTAACTGATTAAAACAATTAAAATCATTTACCTATGAGAACAAATCTAAATTAATTCCACTTTGAGCAAAGCAAAACCAGCTTATTCATTTCTAGCTCTTCAAGTCATAGACCCCTTTTTTTTTTTTTTTTTTGGTCCCATTTTGACAACATTCTACAAGACAGAAGAAGAAATATCTCCTTAAAATAAGAAATCTGGACAATAAAAAAAAGTACATAGTGTTTAACATAAGGCACATTTTTCAAAGAAAAAAACAGTACATAAACTATAATAAAATTACATTTATTTTGGATAAAAGAACAAGGCTTACCGTGTAAGAACATTAAGTAGTAGTAGGTAACCTCATGCAATTCTATTCTACTGCTATTAGCAGCCTCCTCAAGAATTAAGAGCAATTTTTCCAATAGAGCAATTTGTCTTGGAAGTGGCAATGATCAACAGCAGTAGAGGGAAAGTAATTGATTGCTTCAAGCTCTCAAAACAATCAGTTAGCCGGGCGTGGTGGCGCACGCCTGTAATCCCAGCACTCGGGAGGCTGAGGCAGGAGGATCCGTGAGAGCTCGAGACCAGCCTGGGCTCCCAAAATGAGCTCAAGGCCAGCCTGAACTGTACAGCGAGACCCTGTCTCAAAAAGACCAAAAAAAAAAAAAAAAAAAAAA
>PVJA010018831.1:0-39316 GCA_004027025.1 Myocastor coypus
CATCTGTTGTGCATTTTGGATCTTACTCTTTCAGTTTCTCCCACTAGGGAAATAATATGATGTTCATACACACAAGTCTGATTTGTTCCACTTACGATGATGGACTCTAATTGCATCCATTTACCTATACAAGTCTTAAGCCTGGGGGCCCGGCGGGATGGCTCAGTGGTCTAAAGCACCTGCTTGGGAAAGCTTGGGCAGCTTCAGGAACTGCAGTTTGATCCCCGGCACCACATGCTGCGCCAGCCCTGCCCTCAGGGTGCAGGCTGAGCCGGCCATAAAAAAAATAAGTGAATAAACAAATAAAGGTTCTGCAACAATAAATAAATAAATAAATTAAAAATAAATAAAAGTCTTAAGCTTATCCTTCTTCATGCTTTACTAGTACTCTGCTGTATAAAAACACATCTTTTTTTATCCATTCCTCCATTAATGGGCATTTGAATGGCTCCCAAGATCTAACTACTACAAATTGCGCTGCTAGACGTATAGCTGCACATATATCACTGTGGTGTGATGTTTTTAATTCTTCTGGGAAGATATCCAGAAGGGGACTAGCTGGGTCAAATGGGACCTCCAATCCTAGCTCTTTGAGGAATCTCCACCCTGGTTTCCACAGCGGTCATGCCAGTCTACACTCCCACCACCAGTGGAAAACGGCTCCTTGTCTCCAAGTCTCTGTGACTGGTTGATTTCTTGACCATAGCCATTCTTTCTGGGGTGAGATGGAATCTCAGTATTATTTTGCTTTGCATCCCTTGAATGCCCAGTGGTGTTGAACATTTTTTCATACAGTTGCTGTTTGTACTTCTTCATCTGGGAAGTGTGTGTTCATTTGGGTCTTTAAGTTTGGGAGGTCTGATTCTTTTGAGGTTTTATATGTTTTCAATAGTAATCTTTTATCTGGGGAACAGGTGGCAAACATTTTTTTTTCCCACAATGTGAACTGTTTCTTCCCTCAGGAGATGGTAATTTCTCTTGATGTGGTGTTTAATGAGATTCTACTTGATGGTTCTTTGCAATAGTTCCTATGTGATCAGAGTTTTATTCATAAAGTCTCTAGCTACACCAGTGACTTCAAAGGTTGCATCATTCTGACAGCAGATTTAATGTTTCTGATTTAACATTTAGATCTTTGATCCATTTCAAATTTTGTTTAGTGCAGGGTGAAAAGATATGACCCCGATTTTAATCTTCTGCATATGCAGAATCAGTTTTCATAGCACCAGTTATTAAGGTAGCTATCTTTCTTCAGTGAATGTGTTTGGCATCTTTGTCAATGATAAAGTGGCTGAGGATGTCTGGAGTCATTTCTGCACTTCCCCATACGTTCCCTTGATCTTTGGGTCTGTTTTTGTGTCACCACCATGCTGTTTTTATCACAGTAGCTTTATAGTATGATTTCAAGTCAGAGATTGTGGTGCCTCCTACTTTGTCTTTGCTGCCCAGATTGCCTTTCTGTTCTAGATCTCTTCTGGTTCTAAATAAATTTTAGGATTGTTTTCTCTAGGTCTGTGAGATATAATGTTGGAATTCTGATTGGAATTGAGTTAGATCTGTGTTATGGTCTGTATCTAGTTGTCCCCCCAAAAGCCTCATGCAGTCATGGGGCAGGATTTCTAGAGTTTGAGACTAACTCATGATCCACTGGGATTATGCAATTTAGTACTGCTGGGATTATGAATCAGAGTACTGCTGGGATTGTGGGTGTGGTCTGAGGCAGATATCCTGAGGCAGAGAGCCTGAATGTATTATAAGAGAGACAGAGAAACAGACCCCCCCCCCTCTTGCCCTGGTTGGGCTGTTGCCTTGTTGCAATTGTCCTGCCATCATGAACTACTGCTCTCTGCCATGTGCCAGTCTGCCTTGGAACCAGTTGACTATGGACTGAAACCTCCAGTAACTGTAAGCTAAATAAACCTTTCCTTCCTTCATTTTGGGTGTCTGGTATTTGTTCCAACAATGACAGAAGAGTAACTGAGACAGAACTTGGTACCAGGAGTGTTGGGAGCCGCAGGAAGGCAGGAATTTGATCAAGTGTGTGTAGGTGGGACTGGGTCTCCCTGTCAGGAGTGGAAAGCTACTCCAGTGCTGAAAAAAACATCCTGTTGAGAAAAAATCCTGTCTGGTTCAGGCCAGCTATTGGTTGCTGGGTAGCCTTGTGTTGTGGGATGCACACTTTGTAGAAGTATAAATAAAGGATTGTTTCTGTGTGCGTTGAGTTAGTCTTGCCCATCAGGCAGACTGACAACCACCTAGCCCAGCTTTTCCTCTTGTCCATCTTTCTCATTCCTGCCACCGTGTCTGCCCAGGGTTGAGCCATTCACAGTAAGATCAAGGGATTCCTACATTTACGGATCCCTACATTTGGCACCCAAACAGGGATCCAAATACGAGGTAAGTGTGGGCAGAGGAACCATTTCCAAAAAAGCACGCACAAGGTGGGGAAGGGGAGTGTTTAGAGCCAGCAGTAGTCTGCACTGGTGTGCATTGGTGCTGGCTACTAGGTGTAAAACTTGGGAAAGGGGCTCAGTAGGGCCAGGAATGGGCTCACTGGGGCCAGGAATGGGCTCACTGGGGCCAGGAGGGCCTTATGAGCACCACGAGGGTCTCACTAGGGCCAGGAGGGGTTCACTAGGGCCAGGAATGGGCTCACTAGGGCCAGGAGGGGCTCACCAGGGCCAGAGAGATAACGATACAGGAAGACAAAAAGAAGATTTAAGAAAGTATAACAGATTCAATTGCATTAACAATGGGACAGTTTCAAGAGTCGTAAATATAGATAGGTGTATATAGATGTATATAAAAAAAATTTTTTTTTTTTTTTTGGTTTTTGTATTTGTGCTATTTTCAAAGATGACTATAAAAGACTTAGTGTGGAGAACTGTTTTAAAACCAAGTCCCAAGCAGGACAAGGAGGATAGAGTAAATGTATAGCAGGTACAGCTTAAGCCCTCTAGCTTTGTTCAATTGGAAGATTAAAAAAAAAAACATTCTTTTAAATCACAGGTGGTTGATTCCAAGCAGCACAGTGCTGCCGGGGCTAGGGGCACAAACTGGGCTTTGGGAGGCTTCTGTGCTCTGGTCTTTGGCGAACCCAGCTGGGATTCCCCAGCCACCTGCCCACGTTTGCCTCATCCAGCCACAGAGGTTGGTGCACATCACCAACTACAGTCCTGTGTGCCTAGTGCTATGAAGAGGGGTCATGAGTATGGTAGCCTGTGGCCTTGGCGTTGGCTATTCGCGTTGCTGGCATTGCAAATTCGTTAGGCTCAAGATACTGTTTATAGTTAATATCTGGAGAAAACAAAGACACCCAAGGGATTTTATAGAGTCACAAGCTGCAATCCTGACCAAGGCAGCTCAGGAAAATTTCACCTGAGTCACAGATTTAAACTAAGTTATAGGTCTTCATAAATCCTTACCTTTTAAAACCTTAAAACCTCCCTTCATTTTGAGTTTAGTAGAAATGCTAGGACAAGAGACTATGGCCCTAAATGAGTTTTAAAAAAAAATAGCTAAAACAGTTTTAAATCCAGGAGACTATTGTAGAAAGAACATACAGATAGCAGGAAACAGACAGGAAATGTGTTTTACAATTTAACAATTACAAAGGATTTGGTAATTGGAAAGGATTCCTTTGCTAGCACAAACAATCAGCTGACCTTTACATTGCACTGTGTAACAAACTAAGAGCTCTCCCTTTAAGGCCTGGAGGAATCGCCCTAGTGAACCTTTCCAATATTGTACAGCAGGTTTGTTGCAAGCTACCAAAAAGATTATCAGTGACAGGCAAGCTAACAAAATAATAGTTCAATAATTGGCCTTCAAAAATAAATTAATCTTATTCAAGTATAAGACACTATTTTAAGTTCTACAAAGATGGACATACAGTAGCAAAAAAGGAATTCCATAAAATACGTACAGAACAGCTAGAAAGAGCCCTTTGGAGAGATTTCCATACTGGACAATGGAAGGGACCCAGTGCACTCCTAACCTGGGGGAAAGGGTATGCTTGTTTTTTTCCAGAGAATGCCAAATGACCTATTTGGGTACAAGAACGTGCTGTCAGGCTACACCATGATGCTAGATCTGAGAAAAAAGTTAACAAGGAGGCCAGATCCAACCAGGAACCTACTGAAGGAACTAACAAAATGGAAATCTAAGGTTTAAATGGATAGTAAAATATATAATGGCAACTAAACTAAATTTTACTAAATATATGGCATAGATGTTATTTAGAGATAAAAATGTTACTTGTTCAAATTTTTCTGATAAGAGATCTCTGTTTATTCATAATAAAATCTGACTAGTCTAGTTACCATTATAACTTTTTTTTTTTTTTTTGTGGGGTCAGGGTTCGAACTCACGACCCAGCAGGCACTTGTGCCTTGGAGCTGTCTCCCCAGCCCCAAAAATTTTTGCAATAGAGTTAATATAAGTTAATCTGGCCACATGTATAGTTGAGTGCACTCATAATTTCGTAAAGATGGCCATTTGTGTGTACAGTGTTGTCTGTGTGTCATTATGTGAACAGCTGTTCACCCTTTTGTTGTTTTACCCTTTTTTTTTTCTTTGTGGTTATTACAACATGGGATATACAGGCTCAAAAGCATGCTCTTTGTAAAGTTACCAGCTGGTTTAAGTCATATCAAAATTGGTTTATACACAGTCCTACTGATGAATAAGAGGTGTGGCCGACCTTTTGTTCACTAATGACGAGCTTCCGGTAACTTCAATAGTCTCTTAGGAGACAATAAATCGGTCATTGGTTTAAAGATAAAAGTCTTTCAAAAAAAAATTCGATTGGGTTTTCTCTTAGAAAAATACTTTTGATATTCAACTAAATTAAGAAAGGTTTGCACATGCGCATGATAACTCATTATTGTTAATCTCACAGTGTCCTAAATGTAACCATGATTCCAAGTGTACAGGTCTTCTACAATGTTAAAAATTGCTTACTGTAATAAGACTTTCAAATTCAAATTCAAAAAAAAATATGGGGGAAAGGAAGAAAAAGCCTTGTGATATATGTCTCATTTAAGGATAATTAGGTGAAAAATTCATATGTATTAGATAAAGAAGATTGGTTAAAGGGGTTATGTTATGTTAAAATGAAAATATAAGCATGTCACAAAACGTCGTAAGAATGGCCTGCTATAATGTTGTATATGATTTTATTTCAAAAGTTTTGTGTAAAATTGTGTAATTATTGTTTGTTAGATGTTTAATATTCAGATGGACAATAATGTTAGGTTGCTGCCTCTGTTACAAAGTAACGTCATTAAGCTTTTCTTCTGGATGTTTAACAACTAAGTTTTGCAGACTAGAAATTGGAGAGGTAGATGGGCTAAAAGGATAGCCAATATTTTGGCCCTAGCCCCTCAAGGCCAGTAAGGAATCAGGACAGAAGAGAACCTCTGCAGTGATAAGGAGATTATGGAGCCACAGAAGAAAGTGATCAACGACATACAGTGTGCCTGAGGAGAGTCACCTAGAGAGAAATAATCTCTCAGGCTCTCAGAGCAAATAGGTCAAGCAATGGCCGTGACTTATCCAGATAGTTGACACTGACAAAAGATCTACAAGGTACTATACGTGGTTCCAAGATAAATCCTGAGATTGGGCTGACCTTGTCAGATAACAAAATTATACTTGTATTTATATAGATCTTGCTTTTTAAAAATTTTTTGTTTTATTTTTTCCTTGTTTCAGAACTTTTGTTTGTATATTTATTTTTATGGCCGGCTCAGCCTGCCCTGAGAGCAGAACTGGCGCAGCATGTGGTGCTGGGGATCGAACCTGGGTCCCTGAAGCCACCTAAGCTTTCCTAAGCAGGTGCTTTAGACCACTGAGCCATCCTGCCAGGCCCTAGATCTTGCTTTAACTTGGTCTTAACCATCCAGCAGAGAAGTGTACATGAGGTATAAAAGTAATGTCATATTAATATGCTAAGCTGTAAAAGGCTCAAGTCAACTACAATTGACAATTATCAGTTATGCTAAAACCATACTACTATTGTGGACTGTTGGACTATATAGAGTTGGTTACGTTAAATTCAGGTACCTACAATCATTGGATTGACATCATATATAAAAAGGTCCTTTAAAGACTTCTTCAAATACAGCTTCTCCAACTGCAATGAAACAACCACCTTTGACACAACAATACAGAAAAGGGGGTTACGTTGGGAGCCGCAGGAAGCCAGGAATTTGATCAATTGTGTGTAGGCGGGACTGGGCCTCCCTGCTTGGAGCACAAAGCTATCCCAGTGCTGAGGAAAACATTAAGTTGACAAAAAAAATCCTGTCTGGTTCAGGCCAGCTATTGGTTGCTGGGTAGCCTTGTGTTGTGGGATGCACACTTTGTAGAAGTATAAATAAAGAATCATTTCTGTGTGTGTTGAGTTAGTCTTGCCCATCAGGCAGACTGACGACCACCTAGCCCAGCTTTTCCTCTTGTCCATCTTTCTCATTCCTGCCACCGTGTCTCCCCAGGTTGAACGGTTCACAGTAAGATTAAGGGATTCCTACATTTACAGATCCCTACACAGGAGTGGGGTCGTTTCTGTGAGTAACCTGATGATGTGGATTATGGGAAGAGATAGGGAAGGTTTGGAGAGGTTGTCTACTTGCAAAGAGCTGGAAAAACTTCAAGAAACCTCCAGTAACTGTAAGCTGAACAAACATTTCCATTCTTCATTTTGGGTATTGAGTATTTGTCCCAGAAATGAGAGAACAGTAACTGAGACAATCTGTATAACTGTTTTTGGAATTATGGCTATTTTTATTATATTGGCTCTTCCTACACAAAAGCAAGGGATATCTTTCCATTTTCTGATATCCTATTTAATCTCCTTTTTCAGAGTACTGCAATTTTTAACATAGAGGTCCTCTACTTCATTCATTAGGTGGATTCCTAGTTATTTCTTTTTTATGGTATTGTGAAAGGTGTTATTTCCCTAATTTCTTTCTCAGTGAGTTTGTTACTCATGTGCGGAAAGGTTACTGATTTTTGAGTGCTGACTTTGTTAACAGCTATGCTACTGAATTTTAAAATTAAATAGCTTTTAGTGGAGTTTTATGGTCTTCTATGTACAGTATCATGTCATTTGCGAATAATGATAATTTACTTCATTTCCTATCTTTTTTCCTTTTATTTATTTCTCTTGTCTAATTGCTCTGGCTAAAGTTTACAGGGCTATGTTGAAGAGTGGAGACAGTGGACTCCTTATCTCATTCCTAATTTTTCAGCAAAATATTTCAGTTTTCTCTATTTACTATGATGTTGGCTATTGATTTTTATAGATAGTTTTTATCAGATTGAGATAAAGTCCATATATGCCATTTTCCATTGGATTTTATCATGAGTGGGTGATAGACTTTATGAAGAGCATTTTCTGCATCTATTAAGATAATCATAGAGTTTTTTTCCCCCCTTGGCTCTGTTAATTTGGTGTATTACATTTATTGATTTACATATGTTGAACTATCCCTGTACCCATGGGATGAATCCCACTTATACATGGTGCATAATTGATGATTTGCTACATTCTGTTTGCTAGAATCTCACTGAGGATTTCTGCATCTAGATTCATTAAGGAGATTGGCCTGCAGTCTTCTTTTTTGGTTAAATCCTTCTCTGATTTTGGTATCAGGGTAATGCTTGCTTCCAGGAATGGATTGTGGAATATTGCTTCCCTTTCGTTTCATTAAAGTTTGAGAAATAATACTATTAGGTCTTCTCTAATGGTTTTTGTGGAATTCAGTAGTGAACCCATCAGGGCCTGAACTTTTCTTTGTCAGTAGGTTTATAATTACATCTTTAATTTTGATTGACATGAGTTTACTTAGGATTTCTATATCTTCTTGATTCAGCTTTGGTAACTCATCTGTATCTAGGAATTTGTCTATTTCTTCTACATTTTCCATCTTATTAGAATACAAGTTCTTGAGACCAGCAAGATAGCTCAGTGGACTAAGCACTTGCTTAAGCAAGCCCAGGAGCTAGGGTCCAATCCTTGGCAACACATGCCACACCAGCCCCACCCCCTGGGCATGATGAGCCAGGCATGGTGGTGCACACCTGCAATCCCAGTCACACACACACACACACACACAAAATAATACAAGCACTTAAAGTAGGTATAGATGACCTTGTGGATTTCTGCAAAGCCTATTGTGCCTTCACTCTCTCTACCCCCAATTGTGTGGATTTGAACCTGTTATTTCCTTAGTTTAAAAAAAATTAAGATTGGTTTAATAAAGTTTTGCTGATTTTATTCAATCTTTCAAAGAACAGACTGATTCATTGATATTTTCTATTGTTTTCTTATTCTCCAATGTGTTAATTTCTGCTCTGATCTTTATAATTTCCTCCTTCATAGGAACTGTTGGCTTAGCCTGATCTTGTTTTCCTTGAAGTTTAAGGTTTACCTTTATGTTGTTTATTTACACTTGCTCTGTTTTCCTGACATGGGTGTGCACTGCTAAAAATTTCCTTCCAAAGACTGTTTTCATGGTGGTCCCTAAGTTCTGGTGTGCTGCTGTTCTGTCATTATCATTTAATTTTAGAAACTGTTTAATTTCTTCTTTGATTTCATATATGACCCATTAGTTGCTCAGCAGAATAATATTTAATTTTTATGTACTTATGGAGTTCTTGTGGTTTCTTTAGCCATTGATTTCCAATTGCATTGCACTGCAGTCTGATAATATGAATGGGGTGATTTCAGTTTCCTTTGCATTTACTTTAAGCATGTTCCATAAGCTAATATATGGTCTGTTTTGGAGAACGTCCTCTTCACAGCTAAGAAGAATGAGTATTCTGATGTTGTGGGGTGGAGCACTGTAGAAATTTACTAAATCCATTCATTCAAAAGTTTGGTTCAGAATCTGGGCATGGTGGCTCATGCCTGTAATCCCAGCACTTGGGAGGCTGAGGCAAGACGATCAGTGTGCATTCAAGACCAGCCTGGGCTACCAAAGTGAGCTTGAGGCCAGCCTAAACTGGATAGTGAGACCCTGTCTCAAAAAAAAAAAAAAAAATGTTTGGTTCGGGGGCTGGCAGGTAGCACAGTGGTTTAAAGTGCCTGCTTAGGCAGATACAGAGGCCTGCCCTACCAGCCCCACCCCTGAGGCCCTCTGAGATGGTGATTGCGACTGGGTGTGCTGGTGCAGGCCTGTAATCCCAGCTCTTGGGAGGCTAAAAACAGGAGGATCACTTTGAGTCCCAGGTGTATAGTGAAACCCCTGTAGACCCTGTACCAAATACACTTTAAAAAAAAAAAAAGTTTGGTTCAGTGCTAATATTTCATTGTTGATTTTTGTCTAGTTGATCTGTCTCTTTATGACAATGGGTGTGGCAAATTAACAACTGGTGGTCCACTTGTAACAGTTGAACTGAATCAGTGTGGTGCTGGATGTTGAAAGCCCACCTGAGGATTGTTGCCAACAAAATAAAATGGAGAATAGGAGGAAGAGGAGGAAGAGGAGGAGGAGGAGAAGGAGAAGAAGAAGGAGGAGACAGACGTGGAGACAGAAAAGAAAAAGGGTGGTTAGGGAGCAGTTGGTTCTCCTGTAGGAGCCTGTCATACTTGTTTTCCTGATGTGAACTTGGCTGTTGCAATCACCAATGGAGCTCAGGACTTTGATGTCAATAAGAATGGCTTTGAGGGAGCTCTGGTCCTTCCTTCAAGCATTGCTTCCTGGGTCCAGTGTTGAGCTCTTAGCCTTCTAACACAGATCTTTCATCCCACTGGCAGATTTTCTAGCTTGCATCACTGATCTTGGGGCCTTCTTAGTGAAGGTCCTTGAAACACGATTGCATGAGACATTGTCATGGACTCTTGGCCTCCAGTTGGACTCATGGGGGGCATTGTTATGGGCTCTGGGTCTTCAGCTTGACTCATGCAGGACACTACCATGGGATCCAGGCCCTTAGCTGGATTCTTTGGGTCTTTAGTGTGTGGACAGATTTTCTTTTCTTTTTTTTTTTTTTTTTTTTTGTCTTTTTGAGACAGGGTCTCGCTATGCAGTTCAGGCTAGCCTTGAGCTCACTTTTGTAGCCCAAGCTGGTCTCGAACTCGCACCGATCCTCCTGCCTCAGCCTCCCGAGTGCTGGGATTACAGGCGTGAGCCACCACGCCCGGCTTGGACAGATTTTCTGAACTTTGTACTTGATACTTTTGGTGGCTACTATAAAATAATCCTGTAACTTATGCATCCTGTATTAAATTGTTTTCCTTGTAAACCCTGACTACAACAGTGAGGCACTGAGATCCCCCCAATACAACTGTACAAGTGCTTATTTCATTCTTCATGTCCATTAATATGTGTTGTGTATAGTTGGGTAAGTAGGTATATGTTGCATATATATTTATGATTATTGTCTCTTCCTCTTGAATTGTTCCCTTTACAGGGATGTAGTGACCTTCTTTGTCCCCTTTAATCAGTATTGGCTTGAAATTCACTTTGTCTGCAAATAGCATAGCTACCCCCTGCTTCTTTCTGAGTTCCTGTTGCAGAAGGTTGTTTCCATCCTTTGACTTTCAATCAGTGAATTTCTTTTTGAATTAAATGTGTTTTTTGTATACAGGATATTGTTGGATTTCGGTTCTTGATCCATTCTGCCAGTTTGTGCCTTTTGCTTGGTTAACTGGGACCATGAACTTTAATAGTTATAACCTAGATGTATTGACTTATCCTTGTCATGTTATTTTCCTGTTGTTGACTCCCTCTTCCATTTAACTGTTCGTCTTGCTTGGTGGGTTCCTTCTGTTGGGGTTCCTGGAGTTGTAGTCTTTGCTATCTCTTTCTAGAACATCCTTCAAAATATTTTGGAGAGCTGATTTGGTTGTCATGAATTTCCTCAGATGTTCTTTGTCATGGAAGTTTTATGTTTCCATGAGTTTTGAAAGATAGTATTGAAGGTGGTTTTCCTTTAGAGCTTGAAATACTTCTCTCCAAGATCTTGACTTGAGAATTTGTGCTGAGAAGCCAGCTGTCATTCTGATGGGCTTTCCTTTATAGGTAATTTATTTCTTTTCCTTTATAGGTGATTTATTTCTATATTTATAAATACATATGTTCTTTCTTTCTTTCTTTCTTTCTTTCTTTTTTGGTCTTTTTGAGACAGGGTCTCGTTATGCAGTTCAGGCTGGCCTTGAGCTCACTTTCATAGCCACCACCACGCCCGGCTTCAGTTATTTATTTCTATTCTTGACCTGTAATCTCAGAGCTTGGGAAGCTGAAAACAGGAGGATCACTATGAGTCCAATCTGTGTAGTGAGATCCTGTAGACCCTGTACTAAATACATTTTTTTTAAAAAAAAGAGAGATTCTATTCTTGTGTCGAATTTCTGGAATTATGACTGATATGTCTGGCTGTAGAACCTTGATTATATGTTTGTTGGTCATGGCTGATTGGAGTTCTGCATGCCTCACTTACTTGATGTCAAATTCTTTTTCCCTACCAGGAAAATACTCTGCCGTGACATCTATAAATGAATTTTTATATCATTTGTACTATCTCCTGCTTTTCCATTGACTATAATCAATCTTATGTTATTTTTCTTTCTCTCCTCTAGCAGCTGCTGGATTGATTTTTCATGATCCCTTGCTATAATCTTTCTCTTCATGATCACTAACCACAAGCCTATTTTCCATATCTGATATTCTGTCTTTGTACTGGCTTATCCTGCTGTGGATACTCTCAATGGAATTTTTGTTCTCCTGGACATCTGCTTGAATCTGCCATATGGATTTCATTTCTTTCCTATGTTAAACATTCATGGCTTCTTTAATTTTCTTAAGCTCTTCTATTTCTTTATCTGTATCTTCTCTAGAATCTCTAAGCATGATTTTTATTGTGGACATAATCTCTACAGGTATCTGAGAAGTTATTTATGATTTAGTTTTTTTTTTTCAATAGCCTCATTCAATTACTTTGTGGTTATCACCTTAGAGAGATCAGGGTGACTTTCAGAGTGTCCCACCTCACTGACCCCTGGGTTTACTTTTGGTGAAATTGATCTCTGGGGTTGTATCTTGTTTAAGAGTTTTCTTTAAAAAAAAAAAAAAAAAGAGTTTTCTTAATGTATTTTCTTCTTTCTTTCATTTAATTCCTGGGGTGATGCTTGTAAATTGCCTAAGTTGGGTTGCTGTATTGCTAGTGGGTTCTTGCACATGACTGAGCCCTTGACACTCACCACCTGCTAATATATTCCTTCATGTCCTCTGCTCCCCTCCACTGCTGCAACTCTCCTGGAGGCCTCTGGGATCACCAGAAGTCATGGTGCCTCCACAGGTTTGAATCACTTCTCCCTCACAGGGATTCCCATCTCAGGGAGAAGGCACTGCTAGCTAGTTCCTTCTTCTTCGTGGAAATTTCTCTCTTCACTCTCTCCGTGGGCTTAAATTTGTGCTTCAGATCCTTCTTGGGTCCAGGTTCCCACTTCCCTCCTTCTTGTCATCTTTGAGTGTTTCAGCATCACGATGACAACGCTCAGGAAGGCTCTTTGCTGCCTCCCACTCCACCATCTTGGTGCTCCCCGTAACAAGAAAGTACTTCTAAGAGGACCATTTAGACAATCAGCTCCCTTGACCTCTGTCAATGTGCTTTCTTGAAATCACCATCTGCAACTATCAACCATGAACACTTTCTTCTGGTTCAACCAGGCTTCTTTGTATTAGAGCACAAGGGACTTTTCAGGTTGGTCAAATTTCCTCCACTGCATCCACATTTCCTATGCTGGTGAATGGCTTATACTCATCTGAGCCACTGAGGGATGGGGCAGGGAGAAAGCCTACAGGTTTGCCCTGTGCTAGACATCTGCATTGGTCAGGAATAGGTTAGATGAAGCAAAAGGGACAAATCTGCCTAGAAGCCTCAGAGATTCAGTACAACAAAGGTCCCTTTCTCTCTGTTGTTGCATATTGGGTACAGGTGGCAGGTGGCTCTGCTCCAGAGTTACTCAGAGGCCTGGATTAACAGAAGTATTCTCATTTTGTGATGGTGTTACCCCAAATTCCAGGACCTCCCTGGAAGGGCAAAAAAAAAGAGTATGGATAATTCATATGTGCTTTTAAATGCCTTAGACTAGAAATGCACTTGTTCCATCTCCTTACATTCCATTGGCTGGAACAAGTCACATGACCATTCCACCTGACTATTAAGGATTCTGGGAAATGTAGTCATCTACACATCCAGCAAAGAGCAGAGCCAGATTAGCCAGAGGCTATTCTTTATCACAGCCCTTTCTAATCTACAAGTATTGCCTGTTATCAACACTCAAAAGGACAAATTGTGCTTGTTTACAGATTAAGGAAGTAAGGGCCTCTCCTACCATCCAAATGCAGGTGCTTTAAGGTAGAGAGTTTCCAAGGGCTATTTTTGGCAGCCTTGAGATCTTTGTAACTTCCTTCCTGCTTCTCACCTGGGTTCTGAAGCCGTGTTCTCAGCCTGAGTACTGCAACCCAGCAGGAAGATTCCCCTAAGCTGCCTGCTAGCAACTGAACACAAAATAAAAAATCACCATAGAAAATTATTTGCTTTGTTTAAAAAAATTACAGGGATTTGGGCATGCTACAGGGTGACCCTTAGGAGGATGCAGCGGGAAGCACGGTGCAGTAGCCACAAAGCCTACAACAGGAGCTTTCCTTCACCGATGTACATCTCCCCAGGGAGGAACCACTGCTCTGAGCAGCAGAGTTTTGCAGTCAAAAGCCCCCTGTAAAGGGGCAGAGAGCTTTGGGACCACTGGGTGGGGACAACAGCAGTCTTATCACTGGATAAAGCTGAGAGGTTCTTGTCCCACCTAGAAGGAGGAGCCAGGGTCTGGGAGGACAGCCTGGTGGGGAGTGAGGCAGCTCGGAGTCAGAGACCCAGGTCTGCTCACCCCAGCATCCCCAAGCCTTGACTTCTCCAGAGTAAAATACACAGGCAGAGCCCACCTTTCCCAGGATGGGCAGAGATAGACATAACAAGGTGGAAAGAGGCACACGAGGCCGAGAGCAGGTGCCTGGCTGTCTCTTTCGCCCACCCCTTCCCTGCCTAATGGAAAACTGGCACAGGGGGCAGATGTGCTGGTGCCCATCATTATGCACGCAGAGCGCGATGCTACATCCGCCTTCACCTGTCAGGAGATGTTTAAAAGGCTGTACTGAAAATGAAATGGAAGTGAGTTAAATATTCAAGTACAGGAGCTTGGTTAAATAAACTCATTCAGACTGATGGAGATTATACCGCCAAATGTTTACAAGGAATTTGAAATAGCAAAGGAAGTGTTTATGACACAATTTGCAAAGGGAAAAAAAAAAAGGCACAATATGGTATACACAAAATGGTAGCAACTATGCAAAAACAGTGCTGGGGCCTCGGGAGAAGTCTTTTTAAAGATCAATCCCCACCTTCATTATAGGTTTCAGAAGAGATGCTATTCTTTTCTTTACAGATCGCGTTTAATTTTGTGTTCATTATATGTCGTGATTTTAATTTTTCTCATATTTAATTTCGTATTTAACAATTTGGGGCTGGCAAACAATTTGGAGCTCAGCACATTAAAGCACCTGCAAGCAAGCGCTGGGGCCCTGGGTTTGATCTCCAGGCCTGCCATGCCAGCCTTACCCCTGGGGCATGCTGAGATGGCAGTTGAGCTGGGCATGGTGACATGTGCCTGCAATCCCAGCTCTTCAGAGGGTGTAAACAGGCTTATCGATACAAGTCTGACCTAGTAGTAAGACCCTGAACACCTTGTAGACTCTTCACTGAACTACAAAAAAAAAAAAAAAAAAAAAAAAAAAAAAAAAAAAAAAAAAAAAAAAAAAAAAAATTAATGAGCTATGCGGAAAATGGTCCTTTGAAAAAAAAAATATGTAGCTATGGGATTTCCATGGTGGCATTACAGCAGTGAGTCAGATGGGACAGGACCAGACAGCAGGGTGTGGTCCAGGCTGGGAGGCAGCGACCCCTGCGGAAAAGCAAAACGGACCTTGAATCCTGCCCTACTCATTGCTGGCTGGGTGACCTTGGGCAAGTCATTTAACTCTCAGAGGTGCAGGGTGCTGAGGGACAGAGTGATAAGCCGCCCCTCCTGAAGAGCCTACCTGAGGCACCTGGTGGGATCTGGCACCAAGGAGCTTCCCGGAGTCCTCTGAGCCAAGCTTGATGGTTCTTTCCTTCTCCACGTCCTGCGGGCATTTCCGGTTCCGGTGAGGCCGCTGCTGGGAACCGGATGCCGCCTCTCACCCAGGACCTAGGACAGATGGGCAGGATCCGGCTCCTAAGCTCGAACCCTCTCTAGCCTTTCCCCGTCCCACGTGTGGTCTCTGCAGCCTGAGCCGCCTGTCTCTGGCTCCCCAAACTTGACTTGCACTCTCTGTGCAAGTCACGGAAGCTGTGCTGTAGGCAGCTTCGTTTTCAAAGGGGCTTAAGCTAAGCAGTGGCTGCTTCCTTGGACCAGAGCCCTTGAAGTCAGGGTCGTAGTAAGCAGAGAGGCTAGGCAAGATGACCTTGAGGGTTCCCTGTTAGCTCGAGGTCTAAAATTCCCTCCTACTCTTTCATCTCATTCTCCAGAAATGGCCGGGGAGGGGGCCTTGTGCCCGTGGGGACGCAGCTGCGGACAACCTTGCTCCACTGCGGCTTCTGGGCCCGCCCCCCTTCTCTGTCTAGAAACATCCAAACCTCACAGCTCTCCCTCCAGGGAGAGGCCCCACCCTGACCCTTGGGTCTCCACTAGGTTCTCTGCAGAGCACAGCTGGCTGGGCAAGTTCGGTCGTCCTCTACCCTAGAAGGATGTGCTCCTGGAAGGCTCAGACTGGGTCTTACACCTCTTCACATTCCTGAGGCCAAGGTGGGTCTGGCAAGGAATAGGTACTGACCAGATGTTTGCTGAGCGAACTCCTCCCCATTTACCCCTCACATACTACAGTATCTCCCCAAACAGGCCAGAGCTCAGCAGTAGCACCTCATAAGAGAGTATACATGGAGAGTGTCTCTGTGACAGGGGTCGTCCTCTTGGCCTTTTGTTGCCACCCACACTTTCAATTGTCGATTGCCCCCATCTCACAGATGAGGAAACTGAGGCCAGGAGAGCTTCAGTGACTTGCCAAACAAGGGGCAGAATGGAGACTCAACTCTCCCTGGGGCTCTAAGATTGGACTTTTCCAGCAGGGCATGGTGGCATGCTCCTGTGATCCTGGCACTTAGCAGGCTGAAGCAAGAGGATTGGTAGGAGTTCGAGACCAGCCTGGGCTACAAAAGTGAGCTCAAGGCCAGCTTGACCCGCATAGTGAGACCCTGTCTCAAAAAAACAAAAAAAAAACAACAACAACAAAAAAAATGGACTTTCCCACTGTCCTCTTTATCACCTCCAGGTCAAAGGGCAGAGGCTCACACCAAGATTTCATTTTCCTTATTGCAATGCTGGGAATCAAAGCCAGGGCATCACACATGCTGGCCAAGGTCCCTATCTCTGAGTTAAATCCCCAGTACCTCTGATAACTTATTTATTTATTTATTTATTTATTTATTTATTTGAGGAACCAGGGTTTAAACTCAGGCCCTTGCACTTGCCAGGCAAGTGCTTATTCCACTGAGCTATCTCCCCAGCCCCTACACTTTGCTTTTTAAAAACAGAATCATGCATCATGTAGCCCTGTGTATCTGGCCTTTTCAGGCCTTAGGAGATGGCTGTTGCTGCTGTGGCCCCAGAAGGAGTATCAGTATGTGTCCAAGCTGCATATCAAGACCCTGTACCAAATAAATAAACAAACAAATGTGTGAAAGGAAAAATGCCTGGCTCTTCTCATTTGGACACTAGTTCTGCGGCCTATCCACACTGTAGCATGTGGCATGGATTTGTCCTTTTTTCAGCGCTCAGAGGCGGTTCCATAGTGCAGATGCACTACTTGCATACCCACAACCCTACCTTGATGGACATTTGGGTTGGTTCCTTTCGGGGGCTTTTAGGAATCGTGACACCACTGTGAGTGCTCAGAAGCATGTCTCCAGGCAGACCTAATATTTTCGTTTCTGAAAGACCAGAACCGCTGGATTGTATGGAAAAAATTTCACTTCACTTTTCCAAAAGAGCTCTATAGGGGGCTGGGGAGATAGCTCCGTGGCACAAGTGCCTGCGTGGCAAGTGCAAGGTCGTGAGTTCAAACCCCGGTCCCACAAAAAAAAAAAAAAAAAAGAGCTCTATAGTGACTGTACCTCATCTGTCCCATCTGAGGGCTCCTGTTTCTCCAAGTTTGCACCAGCCTTGGTGTGGTCCAGTGCTCTGCTTTCCTTTCTGTGTGCTTTTAAAATAGCTGTTCAGATGGGTGTGAAGAGATATCTCACCGTGGTTTTAATTTAAATTTCACTAGTGACTAACGATGCTAAGCATCTTTTCCTATGCTTATTGACCATTTGTTTTTCTTCTTTGGTGAGATATCTATTAAAACCTTTTGTCTGTTCCTAACTGAGTTGTTTGTCATCTTGCTGAATTATGAAAGCCTGTTTGTTCTCCTAAAGCCAGACCTTTGTAAATGCTTTGGAGAGAAGAGAGGGACTTAGTGGTGGGACACTCGAGGGGAAGGACCACAGTGCATATGGATTGCAGGAAAACAAAGAAAACCTCCAGCACATAGTAGGTCCTCATCTTTCACTTATAGAGCTCTGGACCAGGCTGAGCACCATTGCTGGGGACAGGGGGAGGGGTTTCAGGTTTATAGAGCTCATATTCTAGACAGAGAAACAGACCAGACACGATAACCTAACAAAGTAAACACACAAAGCAATGCCAGAGAGTGGTGAGTAAAAAGCTACGGCGAGAAGAAGGGGTGAAGTGCGTCCCACTGAGCTCCAGGGAGAAGGCGTTGCGTATAGCAGCCATCTCTTCCTGGAACGCTCAGAGCAGCTGCCTCTGAGGAGGCGGGAGGAAGTCCAATGAAAACCCAAGCAAAGCGAAGGAGGGAGCTCTGCAGGGTTCCGCGGGGAAAGCATTCCACAGTAGAGGCCTCCGGGGGTCCCCCACAAGCCTAGGCAGGTGCTTGGCCTTGGCTCGACTCTGCGCTGCCACACAGCCCTGCCCGTCCCGGCTCTGCCTGGACAGATGCCCATGGGCACACGGGCCCCTGGCGTGAGGCTGAGCACGTTAGGCCAAGCTGGCCACAGCTCTGTCATCTTCAAAGCGCAGTGCTCTTTTTCCATTAGCAGCCCCCAGATGGCAGAGACACCCACAGCAGCTTGCTACACAGCAGGCGCTTGCCGGGCACCCTGAGTCCAGCCTGTGGCCCCTGGTCCTACAAGAGCCCCCCACTGGCCTGCGTCAATGTGTGTGTGTGGGGGAGAGGGGTTCTGAAATCCACTGAGGGGCTTGGCAGTCCCAGGCCAGTTCTAAGGCACAGCCCACTGGATGGGACCTGCCCACCAGAGGTGCCTGATGAGCGCTTCGGTTGGGGTCTTTCCCTAAGCACCATTAACCTAGGGGCTCGGAGCCAGGGCCCAGAAGCCAGGCTGACCTGGGCTCAGATCCCAGCATCGCCATTCAGCAGCTTGTTCCTGCACCTGGGCAAGGAGGGAGTTTCGCTCACAAACCCAAGGTCTTCATCTGGAGACTGTTGCCCGTGGGAGCACCAGGCACAGGGTCTCCGGCTGGTGCCTGGCGCGCACACCCGGTGCCAGACAACGTCATCAGGCTGATGAACCCTTCCTGAGGTCGAGCCTGGGCTGAGCGTTTTTGCATCCAGGTGCAGTCCGTATGGAGGTCTTCCTTTATCCAGCCCTCAACTTCAGGGTTTGGCGTGACCTCTCACTCTCAGCCTTTGCCCCACCCCCTTCTGCCCGCCTTCCTCACCGCCCTGGACAACAGCTTTCTTTCTACGCATGCTCCTTTCCCTGGGAGCAGGAAGTTATACCCAGGAGTAGAACTTGTCCCTCCTAAAACTGGCCAGTCCGGGCTGAGCCTGCCCTGTGCGCGGGGTTTGGTAGCAACTACTCAGGACCCTGAGACAGATGCCATGGTGACCCTCCCACCTGCCCCTCCAGGCACCCCCAGGGCACCTCCCCCTGTGCGCGCACATCCCCCATAGAAAGAAGTCCGCCTCACCAGACTGTAAGCCCCGCCAAGGCTGGGCTGAACTCCGCCGGTGCTGCAGACCTGCACTGGCACAGACCACCCGGTGTGGACAAGGTGTCTCTGTGAGGAGCCATCACCAACACTGCTGCCTCATGAGTGTCACCCAAAGGGAAGACATCGAAACCTTACAGTGTGGCCTCCTCTACTTTACTCCCTGAATCTGGAGCCAGCTCTTTCTGAAGGTTAAAATGACCTTGGAAGGTGGGCGATTTGAGTCGAAGAGGCAGCCGTCATGGCAGCCGAGGTCACTCCCAGAACTGCATGTGCCACTACACCTGGTTCTGGGGCCAGCATGGCATGTGGGACCAAGGATCCAACTCGGGACTGGGACCTTAAGTGCTTATGCCACTGAGCTAGCTCCCAGGCCCCACTATAATAAACTTTTAAAGATTTAAACATTCACCATATTCTTTGATCATATCTTGTACTTATTGAATGAATGCATAAATGACTCTGAATCTGTCTCCTCAGACCTTCACCGTTCGATTTCCTCTTCGCACATAGCCCTTCTACCTTCTCCTTGTGCAAAAAAACATCATGTCCTCAAGGCCTTGGGAAGCTGGTTGCAGGCCCCTACCCCACTCCCATGCTGTCCCCTACACCCTCGTAGACCATTCCCTCCGCTGTCTAGCCCTACACCCAGAAATTTGGCCATCAGGACCCAGGGCATCAGTGGGCAACTGAAATTCTGCCATTGATTTTTTTTTTTTTCTTTTGAGATGGGGCAGTTCAGGCTGGCCTTGAGCTCACTTTGTAGCCCAGGCTGGTTTGGAATTCACAACGATTCTCCTACCTCAGCCTCCAGAGTGCTGGGATTAGGGGTGTACACCACCATGCCCAGCTTTAATTTTTCAATTTAAAAAGGCTGGAAGACATTCTGTGGTTCTCCTGACGGTGGTGCAAGCCCTCAGGCTGCGCTGGCAGGGGGAAAGCACAGGGCCACGTGGCCAGCAAGAGGCAGAGGCAGATCACTTCTGGGCTCCATGATTCTGGGGTCCCAACTCTCTTCCTGCCACCCTGTCAGAGGCTGAACAGGTCTTGGCAGAATGCCATGCAGAGATGTAAGACTCGACATCGTATTTCACTCCTGAGGACCCAAGCACCTGGAGAGGGAATTCAGAGTCCTCAGGGACACACAACCAGCCAGTGCTGTAGCCACAATAGGGACTTGGCCTTTCCATTGTCCATTAAGGGGTCTTTCTTGTTCTTCTTTTGCTTTTAGATGACAAGCTCTCTGGTCTCAGAAAGGCCTTGGTTCCACATGCCTCTAGCTACACACACACACACACACACACACACACACACACACACACACACACACACCTCTGACTGCAGTGTCAGGATCTACCTTGGCTATGGCTGCACTGACTGTCCCCTATATTTGAACTGATTAGGATCCATCACCACATATGTCCATATTCCAGGTGGGAAGACTGAGGCTGGAACTGACCTCAGCAGCAGAGGACATTCTATGCCAAGCCCTACTCCCCATGTTCACCCACCCCAACAACATTCAGTCATCTCCCGGCCCACAGGGACAAAAGAGTTTTTTCAAAGAGTGGTTTCAGTGTTCTTGGCATAGTGTCCACCTCGGGCTCGGGTCCAGAGCCAGAAAAACCAGTTCTGAGTGCCCTGGGCAGCTTTCTGTCCTGCTCATGGTCCTGCATCCAGGGAGGGTGGCAAGGCCTGGGGGGCTCCACAGGGGGAGGCAGGCCTTCCAGGTACCTCTTCAGCTTCCACCCTTGTCACCCGAGAGCCCCCCCAGCCTCAGTTTCCCCACCTGGAAGCAATGGCAAGTGTCTACCTCTGAGCTGCAGCTGCTCAGGGTTAGATGCAGCCCTTGGTGCAGCCCACAGGGAGGAGCAAATGTCATCCTCAAGGTCAGGATTAACAGGGATTAGCTGTGGGGCAGGGAGGTGCTCGCAGCCGTGGATCCGGGAGGCCAGGAGGAAGGATGCAGCTGGCAAAGGGCCAGGAGCTGTGCGGCCACGTGGCAAGGCCAGCAGAGCCGGGGACAGCACTCTGACCCTGCCATGGCATCCAGCTCCTCAGAAAGCCCACCGAATCTGGAATGTCCTCCAGTGTCCTCGGCAGGATCCCCTAGGACCACATACAGCCAGACTTTGCCTCACAGGGGCAGAATTTCCAACTCTAAACCCGTTTCACAGGCAGCGGAAACTGAGTCGCAGAAAGCAGGAGTGACTTAGCCCTAATCACACAACACAATGCCAGGATTCAAACAAGGTATCCTGATCTTTTTTTTTTTTTTTTTTTCCGTTTTTCTTTTTGAGCCTGGGTCTCAATAAATCGCTCAGACTGGCCTTAGACTTGAAATCCTCCTTCCTCAGCCTCCTGAGTAGCTGGGATGACAGCCATGCCCCTCCGTGCCCAGCGGCATCCTGGCTCTTGAAAGAAATGATCGACATCATGTATTTGGAGATTTCGACCCCTCATTTCACTCAGGTCTCCAAGAACACTTCACTTTACTTTCTTTGTTTCTCTCTAAACCTTAGCTGACATCCAGTTCAGTGTGACTGAAGCCCCCCTGCAGCCTTTAGAAAGAATGCATCGCTGGGCTCAGAGACTGCCACCAGCTTCCTGCTCCGTCACAGCCGTGGGTGCATCCACATAGGTCACCTTCCGCCCAGGCTGACTTCTCCCTTGTCTCTCAGAGCCTCGCTGGGCTGTGCCTCTTCCTTGGGCCAGTCTCCACCTTTGCACAAAACCTCACAGCTACCCCCAGGCTCAGCCCCTAGTGGTGTCACCAGTGCACCCCTAACCTTCCAGCCCACCCTGACCATCTCAGCCCTCATGACACCCGTCACGGCCTTCAGAAGGGGAAGGAACAAAGACCGCCTGGGTGCTGTATCCATTCATTTGCTCTTGGTGCAGAGACAAGTTGGGTTTTTTTTTTTTTTTTTTTTCAAAGTGTCTGTCTGCTCTCATTTGGTTTATTTGTTTATTTGACAAATATTCATTGAGGAGGGAGTAGGAGCCAGAGCTTTTCCACAGCACAGCCTGTCCTCACCTCCTGCGCCTCTCCCCTTCCCCCCTGCTCCTCCCACCCCTTACCCTCCCTCCTAAGGCTCCTGTAGGGAGGGCGCTGCAGAGAGAGGAAGCATAGGAAGTGCACTCTACAGAGCCCAGGCCCAGACCCTTCTTAGCTAAGGTCCCCGAGCCAGCTTCCCATCACCGCAGCAGCTACCCAGAGCCATCTCACATCCATGCTTGGTGGGCACTGGCTTCCTGGCCTCAGAAGTCAGGAAGCCCAGCTCCAGGATCTCCAGGGAGAGGACAAGGAAACTGTTCTGCTAGGACTCAGTCTCTCCTTTATTTAGTAGCACAGGGAGTGGGCAAGTGAGGGTAGGGGTCCCACCTGGAGGTCTGCTGTGGGACAGGGCAGTAGGCCAGGGGAAGGTCCAGCCCAGGACAAGGAAGACAGGGACAAGGACAGCCTATAGGCATGGGGCCTGAGCCACTCGAGTTGATGGTGAGTCACCTCTCTTTGCCTGACACCAGAGAGGTGGGTGGGAGGGCTCTCTAAGGTCCCCCTGGGCTGTGAACAGCTCTGGTTCCTGGGAAATTCAGCTGCCCAGAAGCCCAGGAAGCCTCACACTGCCCAGAAAGGCTCCGCCTCATCTCCCCCTCCAGGCTCTCCAGCAGTGAAGGAAATGGAACCGTGGCACCACAGAGAGCACAGGATAAGCAGCAGGCAAGCAGGACCAGCCAGGCGGATGTGAAATGATAAACAGCCCCACTGCCTCCAAGAGCCCCGCCCAGAGCCCAAGGCTGGGGTGCTGTCCCTAATTCACTGATCTGAGCAAATCATACTCCTGGGGAGACAGCGGGGAGAAATAATGGCTCAGCCCTGGGGGCCCGGACAGGGACCTGGCAGGGAAGCTCTGCCCTCTGCGCCCTGGACCTTTACTCCACTTCCTTCCAGTTCTCCAGGACTGCTGCCAGGCCAGACCTTGCACAGTTTGGTGCCCTCTGCGACCCTCATCTCTGACCCTCTTGCTTCAAGTCCTGCAGTCGGCTTGGTCTCCGTGTCGTCCCACCCAATTGCGAAATGACGTTCCTCCTTCCCACATCCTGGCTCTCACACAGGTTGAGACCATCCCTGCCCATAAAGCCATTAATCAGGGCCTCTGCCTCCAGCGACTCTGCTTCTGTAGTCTTGTGCACCTGCTGGCCCTTTGAGACTCGGTCCTCAAAATTGCTCCACACAGTTTCCATGGCATCCCTGTCACGTTCAGCGTTCAGCGTGATTTACAGTGACACTGCCCCCCACTGGCTCTGATCTTCCAAAGTGAGCCAAGGTGAATCTAATAGATCAGAGCCGAGCCTGCTTTGTGACTTGGAGTCTCCTTTGAACTTCAGTGTTCCCATCTGCGAAGTGGGCACAAGCACTTCTAACCTAGTGAACTTTATATTAGCCCAGGATATTAACACGACCTTCTGCAATCAACAAAACCAGGAATCTCTTGGTTTCCCCCACCATTAGGTTATAGTCATAGTAATTCCTAGACTGGATGGCCGTGGTCGATCTGACAGACAGAAGTGGCTGCCTGAAAAGATTATAACTCAGAGAGAGAAGGGAGGGAGACAGCAGAGTGGACCTTCACTTCCTGGACCCAGAAACCATTGGTCCCTTCTGCCTGCCCCTGGTAGGCCACCGAAAGCCATGGATCAGCTGACAGGCTAGCAAGCTTCTAGCTCGTGCCCGGCACCCAATAGATGCCCTGTGAAACTGAGTTCTCTCTGTATTTCTCCAGCTTTTAAAAACAGGCACTTTGTGGATCCAAGCTCCAGGGAGACTGGGCTGCCTCCCATCAGAATTGTGGGGTACCCTAGGCCCAGGGCCCACCTCATCCTGCTCCCCCAGCTCCATACCTCAGCCTCCTCCCCACCCTGGACAGCTTCTCTTAGCACCTGCTGCACTGGGGCAGCTCTCTCTGTGCAGAGCATTGATTTGCAATCAGCCAGAGCAGCTCTAATGGGCCGGCCGGGCCCCTGGCTGCGCTGAGTTAGCTCCATTTAGAGGATCAGGGCTGTGGAAAACAAACTTGCCCTGCCTCTCCACAGCCAGTGCCTGCTCCACACCTCCAGCCAAAACCAGAATTGGGTCCCTGCTCGGAGCTGTGGCAGCTCCTGGAGGCCCAGGCTCCCATCCTTCTCTCCCACGCAACCAGGCTCCCCCCTCCCCTCAGCTCCCACCACCACTGAGGGTGGGCAGGAGAGGCTCTCTACCTCCCTGCCTGCTAGTGGCCTCTCACAATGTGGGATCCAAAAGGCAGAGTGGTGCTCAATGGACCTTAACTCATTTTACAGATGAAGAAACTGAGGCCCAGAGGTCAGGAAGCAGTGTTTTTGATGTATTTGATTGAAAAGTTTTTGCACAATGTTGTAAACCCAAAGCACACGCTTCACAGCACACTTCCCTCCCCTGGTTTACTTCTTATCCCCTAAGCCAGTCTGAAACTGAGCTCAACCTTGGGGGTATAGCTGTGAGCACAGCTGCCTTCCAAAGAGCTCAGTCTATGCTTTCCTGCAGCTTGTGGCTTTATGGCCAGGATCCTGGGGGTCAGGGGTCATGCAGAACCTGCACAGGGATTGTGTTATAAGCACGGGGAGGTCGGGCACGTTCCACAACACACTGAAGAATAAAGCCAGGAGCCAGAGAAAGAGGCTGGGCAGGCTTCCCTGGAGATAAGGAGGAGCGGAAGAGCTCCTGGATCTCAGGAGGGCTCCTGACTGACTGAGTGACTTCATGATCCCTTAGATTAGCATCACTTATATATAGGTAAGAGGGGAGCCCAGGAATCGCTCCATAAGTTATTGGACACCTGTGGTGGTGGGGGGGTTCTGTAACAGTAACAGAATGATCAACTGGAGCTTGTGTGCTGTAGCCCAGTTCTTAGGCACGGTGCTTATGGTAAACTGGGAGCTGAGAGGGAAAACCGGTTACTATGTATTGCAATTTCCTTGGAACTCAGGAGCTTAGTAAGAAGGGGCTCTCTTTAGGAGAAGCCAGGCTATAATTCCATGTCACAGGACGACTTCACTGCACAGTATTTTAAATTCCTCAAAACTCAGGTGTTTGGTAGGAGGTGGCCCCTCCCTTTCCTGGTCCACGTCCTACTCTATATCTATTCTTATTTTAGTCTCCGTTCATATGGCGGCTGCCCACAGTGCCAGGTTCTCCCCTGGCTGGCTGCCTTTATACTAACTAATTAAGCTATCTACATTGCAAGCAGCTTATTTTACACGAGGGGCTATGGCTTCCAGATGATGTTTGTGGGGCCTTGTGCCCAGCATGAGCAAGGAACTCCTTCCTGGCCAGGCCTGTGTCCCTGAGGACAGGCCTGTCTCAATCAGGGGTTCTGTAAACACAAACAGTGTGACAAAGATTTGGGAGAGAGCTGCACAGAGGGGAGAAATGGCCCGTGTGACAGCAGGGACAGGGGGACAGTAAATGGATGAGCTTGGCTGGAGCAGAACGGGTATTTGGAAACAGTGACAAATGAGGCTGGGGCACGAGGGGCCCTTGGAGAACAGGCAGAGTCATGTGGATTGGATTGGAGACATCTAAGGGAGCCAAGGGATGTTCTAGAGCCAGCCAGCAGCAACTTGGGAAAGACCTGGCAAAAAGGTAGGAAGAGCAGAGGGGAGAGACCAGCTCCCAGGATGAGGGTCCTCAGACAGGTGGGCCAGGGGAGCTGGAGAGACCAGGGGGCAGCAGAGCTGGCCATCTTCAAGGATATGGTCACAAAGCAGAGACCTTGAGACCAAGAGCAGGCAGCCTGGCTGGAGGCAGGTCCAGAGCTCTGCTGGCTCGGGGTTGGAACCCAAACCTGCTGATTCCCCTCTGGGTGACTTTGGGCAGGTGATTGGTCCCTTTGTCTAAGCTGGCTGAGTTTCTTCCTGAGGACCTGGAAGAGCAGCCACCTGAGTCCTAGGCACGCTGTCCGCACACAATGTCACTTCTGTTAGGACCTGGGCATCCAGCCTAAAACACCTACGGAGACCTGGATGCGGCTTGCTGGTAGAGAGCTTGCCTAACCCACAGGAAGTCCTGTCTTGGACTCCTAGTGCTGCAGAATAAACGAAAAGTCACTGATGGTCTAGAGGCTCTCATGCATGCCTGTAATAGCAGCACTGGGGGAGGCTGAGGCAGGAGGATCAAAACTTTAAGCCCAGCAACTCGGTAAGACTGTGTCTCAAAATATAAAATATAAAAAGCTGAAAATACACCTTTGTGAAGGCCTTGAATTTAATCCCCAGACCCACTGCAAAAACCGCAACTTATCAAATCCTTATATATAAGGATATTTCCCAGATACCTTGGGAAACTTCTGTGTTTTGTGACAATGGCTCTGGGAAACAAATGATGCCCATTTGACCAAAAAAAAAAAAAAAAAAAAAGAGAGACACATGGAAGATTTGTGTGTCCTCAATCAGGATTCATACAAGAGCTCAAATGTTAAGGGGCCTGTTAGGGTTTGTGTCTAGCTGTCCCTCTAAAGCCTCATAGTCATTGAGGCAGCTTCCTTACTGCTTTCGGCCACCATGAACAGCTATTCTTCCATGTGTCACTTTGCCTGGGAGCCAGCTGAATGTAGACTGAAACTTCCACAAACTGTGAGTTAAAAAATCCTTTCCTTTCTTAATTTTGCGTACTGGATATTTTGTCCCAGAAACGAGAGAAGGTAACTGAGACAGGGCCACTGACCTCTGGGTGAGGTTCAAGGTCGTGGAAGTGGTGGATTTGGGATCTTAGGTGGGCGGGACACAGTCCATGCTGGTGTTTGTGGTGCATCTCATGAATCACCCGGGGCCCAGCTACCGTGGTGACCCTGATCTTTCAGGCTGGTGTGCATGTAGAACTCTGCTGACCAGCTCCTGGGTGGAGCTTTATTGAGTGGCAAGGGTTACTGAGTGGGCATGGTGCATGGTAGCACATACCTGTGACCCCAGCACTTTGTGAGGTTGAAGAAGAGGATCTAATTTCACCCTGGAAATTTAGAAACTTAGTGAGTGTCTGTCTCAAAATACAAAATAGGAAAGAAAAAAAACCAGCTGGAGTATAGCTCAATATGAAGTCCCCAGGTTCACCCTCCTCAGTACTAGAAAAGAAAATACCTTTCAGGTAAAACAGACCTGGTATGGACAGGACTCTGGGTGTCAGTTTCTTTATCTTTAGCATGGGTAAAGTTTACCAACTTTACAAGGTAGCTGAGGAAATTAGAGGTAAAACCTGCAGCTGTGCCAAGCCAGAGCAGGCTTCAGAGAAGCACTCTGCGAGCACTACGTCTTGCTATTATTAGTCACTCTGGCTTGGGCCCTGAACCCTCTGTGACAGCCAATCTCTGCAGGTGGGTGGGGTGGGGGAGGCTCCTTGCAACAGTTTGAGACTCTTCTTGGTCTCCAACTCCTTCTACCCCAAAAGGAAAAAAAAAATCAGGATGCATACGGCTGTGTCAGACAGCACTCACGAATCGTTTCACATTCAATTTCCCCACCAAATTCACAGGCACGTACTGCATGTCATTATTCCATTTCCTAATGGACTGTGTGGTGGCAATCGTATGTAGGACATTCCTCCGTGTCCTTGGCAGTCCCGAGTCTTCCAAACTCTCTTTCTGGACCAGAGCGTCTTTCCAGCAGCTGCAGCCTGCCTCGCCCTCCCCCAAGACCTGCACCCATCTGCACCAGGCCTCTGCTCATCTAGAATATACGTAAGCCAGCAACTCCTCTCTTGGGAGAACAACAGTCTCCGCCCTTCCCCCCATGAAGGTGACCAATGCTAGGCCCAAGGTCAAAGAGAAGACTGTCTTGAGCTCCCTCTGTATGCCACTCCAAGCTGCAAGGGTTTGGAAAAGGAGGTCATTGTGCCTCTAGGAGACTCAGCTTCCTCATCTATAAAATGGAATGGTAACATAGACCCATGCTTTGCCATGCCGAGGGCTGACTTTGAGTTCAAGAATGACGGGGAGGACTGTGGAGGTACTGGGGAAAGGGCAGCCAGGCAGAGAGAGCCTGGCCATGGCAACTGAGTGACCAGAAGGAAAACAGTGGAGCACTGCAGGGCTGAGAGGAAAATGCCCTCTAGCTCAGCAGTTCTCAACCTGTGGGTCGAGACCCTGCCGGGGGGTCAAATAACCAAAACACAGGGCTCTCCTAAAACCATCGGAAAATGTTATTTATTTAGAACTGTTGTTATATTTAAACCTATGCTATGTCATGGTGAAATGTTATTTATTGGAATTAGTAATAAACATTTCTCCACATATAATTAAATATTGTTTTTGTGATTAATCACTATGTTTAAATTATGTTTGATTTGTAGCAATGAGAACACATAATGCATATCAGGTATTTACATTCCGAATCATAACTGTAGCAAAATTACAGTTTTGAAGTAGCCACCAAAATTATGTTTTGGTTTGGGGTCACCGCAACATGAGGAGCCGTATTGCGGGGCCACGGCATGAGAAAGGTTGGGAACCGCTGCTCTAGCTAGAGATGAAGAGAACCCAGCATGTGCAAGCAGCACTGGTGCAAGAAGAGCCCAAGAGCAAGGGAGAAAACCGCAGCCAAATGCGCACTGAGCACCGTGCCAGTGAGCAGAAGCATGTGTTCTGGCCCCCGCCAGACCAGATCACTCTCCCTCTGGCTCAGTGTAGCTGGAACTAGAGCACAGGACCAGCTCACAGCAGGATCGTTTTACCTGCCACCCTTGCAGACTCAAAAGAGAAGATACCTTCCCCCACCTGCAGGTGGGTGTAAGTGTGTTTTTGCATGGGCACATGGGTCTGCCCCTGGGCGCATATGCATGAAGGGGCGCTCACACGTGTGTTGAAGACCACGCACCTCCCAAATGTTCCTCTTGAGGCCTAGGCCTTTCTCTGTATGTACCTCCGCTCCCAAAATGCCCGGGCTCACTTCCTCCATGCCTCGGCCCACTGCTCAGGGACGCACCGGCCACAGGTTTGTGGATTGGGCTTCCATCAGGAAGAACTCAGACCTGGTTTGACCAGCATGAGCCCCTGGCACGGTGGAGTGCACAGCTGCTCACAGGAGGCTGGGCATGTTGATTTCCACGGCACGCGTGCGTCTCCGCCGTGTTCCCCACACCTGAGCCTGCGGAAGAGTCTCAATTTATCAGAGGGCCCAGATTGGCAGTGGGCCGGCACGCACACAGCAGCCCAATATAGACTTCCAATTATCTTTTAATTTCATTCCTGTCTTCATTTGTTCATTTCAGTTTTTCTGAAACCGAGACTAAAAAAAAAAGGCTGTGATTTGTGGAGTCTGAAGTTGGCTGAGGACCCTGTCGTCCTCACTTGCAGCTAGAACGAGGCCTAGGATATCTCGCAAGGAAGATGCTGCCTTTCCAGACCCCAGGGCCCCTGTTCTTCTCACCCACTGCCATTTCTTTTTTTCTTTTTTTCCTAGATCCAGCACCAGAGGCCACTCTGATTTGGGAAAGATACCCTGACCCTGAGGTTAGCTAGCTCCTGACTCAGCCAGGAATAGATTTTCCATATGCAAACCAAACAATCCAGAATGAGCACACCAACTGCCTCCTTCTCTAACCCTCTGGGCTACTGTGGGCCCCTGCAGGCCCAGGTGCCAGGCAAGCAAAGATAGGTGGCCCAGGTTGCTAAAATTATTCACACTCTTGAGCCTCCATTTCTGAGCCTGTGGCTCCCGTTGCTCCCAGCTAATGACAATAAAGACCCTCACCCTTTCACCCTTACTTCCCCCTCACCCCCTCTGCTTCACGGGGGGTCCCACATGGCACCCAGTGCCCTCTCCCCGCGGGAGCTGTAACCAGCTTCTGAACTGCAGCCAGCGGGGCATCTATCTGTCTCTGTGTACCTGAATTACAATAAAACCACATCTGTAAGCCCTTGGGGGCGGCAGAGAACTAGAAAGGAAGGTGGGCTTGCTGAGGAAGGCTTCCCTATGCTCATCTGTTCACAAATATCACTTCTGTCCTAAAGCAAAGGACGGTCACAGGAGGTACCACCCCAGGGCCTCCTGCACACCTGCCCTGCACCCCACCCTCTGGTTCCACTCTGGAGGACTCTGCACGTTGTCAAGACCCTGAGTCCCCTGGGTTCCTCTTCTTGGTTATTTCTCCTTGCCTACTCCTCCATCCCGTCCATGTCACATGCCTCCCTCACTGGCCGGCACAAGCCTGGTTCACAGGCTCTCCGTCTTCTTGCTTGGCTTCTACCCCAGCTAAACACAGTCTCCATGGGCAACAGCCACAACTGTCCCTTCAGCTCTGTGATTGCATCCTGGCATGCGGCCAGGTGTGTGGGGGACACTTGCTCAGTCTATGCCCTGTCCTCCCTTATCCCATTGCTGGAATTTTTATTTTTTTATTTTTTTAGAATTTTTTACTTTATTTTATTTTCTTGTTTCAGAATTTTTGTTTGTTTATTTATTTATTTTTATGGCCGGCTCAGCCTACCTGAGGGCAGGGCTGGTGCAGCATGTGGTGCCGGGGATCGAACCGTGGTCCCTGCAGCCGCCTAAGCTTTCCTAAGCAGGCGCTTTAGACCACTGAGCCATCCTGCTGGGCCCCTGGAATTTTTATTTTCAGATTTTGATAAATCACCTCATAAATCTTTCTGATGGGAGACATCATGACTTGATTCACTATTAGGACGAGGTCCCAACTTTTGAGGGGCCCGCTTACCCTTCATGGACGGATGAAAAGACCAAGTCATACTGTCAGATAGACATATATCTGTAAAGCCCTGGAATCTGCAAAGAAGGACTGAGTCCCATTTACTGGCAATCTGAGAGGACACCAGAAATCCTATTACCACTGCCCAAAAATGCAGGTGACCATCTATCCCTCCCTCAAGGAGCTGAGGCCTCAAATGCCATGCCATTCTTCCAGGTCCCCTCAAATGAAGACATAGTCTACACTGGCTATTGTTCTGCTACACAGCCCCTCCACCCCTCGTGTTAGGGGGTTCACAGGTAAGCCCAGGGCAGGCTCCCGCAGAAGACACGCTATGCATGGGACACTTGGTGCCAGCAGATGAGCTGAGAGTTGGGACAGGCACCTTGAGGGAAAGAGGCCCAGTCGAAGCAAATGTTCATCTGGAGGATGGGGGACGGGGAAGGCGTGGTCTTTGACTCGGCTCTGATGGGCTGGAAGGGCATCCGCCAGCAAACCCAAGGAGGCCTGGCCTGCTGAGAGGGAGCCTTAGCCTTGGCCCAAAGGCAGCAAAACTGGGCATGCTGCATGGTGATCTGGAGACAAATTCAACAGAGTCAACTGAGGCTGGCACAGAGAAGGCGGTGAGCACCTGCAAAAGGAATCAGGATTTTCTCCCAAAGTCAAAAACTTCAGCACCAAAGTCTTCCTACCCCCTCAGAGCGGTGCTTAGTTTTGTTTTTCAACTAGGTGACAGTATTAAAAGTGGATATTGAGCACTGACTGCCTGACCACTCTGCTGCTGTAGACTATGGGCAGATCAGGCAGGGTGGGCTAGTGCCTGGCACCATTGCTGGTGGGGGGCGGGGTCCTCCCTTGACTTTCCCTGCTAGCCTTAGCAGGCAATGAGAGAGTGAGATCCTTGCACTGGCCACGGGTTGCCCTTAGAGGACCTTGGTGAGGACTTTGGCTGAGAAAGAGCAGAACAAGATCTGGGCTTCAGATGGTCCAGGTGATAACAATTTGTACCAGTGAGGTATTAATAGCAGTCTGTGAAAAAGGAAGAAGGAAGAGGAGGAGGAGGAGGAGAAGGAGGAGGAGGAGGAGGAAGAGGAGGAGGAGGAGGAGAAGAGACACTAATATTTACTAAGGCTTCACAACACTGCCGGCAGTCACAGCTGGTAAGTGACAGAGCCCTATACTTTGGATCCAGGGTCCACAGCACTGTGGTATGGAGATTGGGTGCAGTCCAGGGGTCCAAGCCCTCCCTCAGCCAGTCACCATGGAAGGGGAGAGGTTCTGTCCTGCTCCTATGGCTCCTAAGGCAATGTCCTTTCCCCGCCCACATCTCAACAAAAACCAGCCAAGCAGGAAAAGAGGGCAGAGGTGGTCAAGAACGGGTCAGGTGGCTTGGCTGCAGGCCCCGGCTTCAGCCTCCCCACTGCGTCCTTGCTTGACCAGCTAGATGCTGACCCCCCAACACAAGGAGGGGATTCATCCCCCACCACGCCTAACCTGGATCCACCTGCTGCCTGGCTCGCCACACCCAAGCCACAGTTGCAGCGATTTGCAAAAGAAAAAACAAAGCAGACACACAGACTAACTAACCAACCCAGTGTCTTTCCTGGTGTGAGGTGACTGGTTAAAAGCTTCTTCCTTCTTTGAGTGCCAGCTGGATGTTTGTAAGGTCCCCGGGCTGCAGGACAGGTTGTGGCCTCAGGTAGCTGACCTGGGGCTGCCCCTCTAGGGGGACTCCACCCCACTCCCAGAGGAGGACCCAAGGAGGCTGGCCACTGAGGTCTGCCATCCCTGGCCCCATGGCTACTCTATGCCAACTCCAAGTCACCTTTGCTCCAACTCTGCAGCTGGCTGGCCCCAGCCTGCCCAAGACACCCTCCTACTTGGCCCAGCAGGATCCAGGAACTGGTCTCTATTGGGCAATCATTAATGGGATTCTTGACATTCTTGGGCCCCGGTCAGCTTGAGAAGCATGTTCCCCAGAGGAGCAAAGGCCCAGGACTGGCATTTGGACATGCAGCTGACAGGCAAGGTAGTGCTGTCCGCCGTTGTGCTGCTCCTGGTGACGGCAGCCTATGGACTGTACAAGTCCAGGCCTGCCCGGACGCCGCAGCAGGGTGGGAACTCTGAGGCCAAAGCTGAGAAGGAAGCAGAGGGCTCAGGGCAGACTGCTGTCCAGAGTGCTTCTCCAGCAACACTCCAGAGGCGGCCGAGACGTCAGAGGGCCAGCCACAGGGCTGGGGCACCGGTGGGCTGCAGCTCGGAGGACCCAGGAGGCCCCTGTGTCCTGGCCCCAGGAGCTACCTGCAGACACAGGAAGCCCTCAAGGGAAGGTGGACAGTGCTTGGGCTCCAAGCAGGTGCCTCCGTGCTGCTGTGGCCAGGAAGCTGGAACAGCTGTTGGCGGTAAGCCCACCCCTCCCTGCAGCTCCTCAGCTGGACCTGCAGTGGCAGTGGACGGCAGCTGTGTGGGTGGCAAGCCTGCTGCATGGCCAAACAGTGGGCCTGTAGAGCAACCAGGGCCAGGGGAGCTGGGACCCAGGCACAGCTGGGTGGCCCCCACAGCAGGCAGCAGCGACATGAACCAGAACTGGGTTTTCAGCCACGTGACAGAGGTGAACAGGGAAGAGACCAGGACACTCCAGGCTACCTCAGACGTGGGCCTAGCAGTGCAGCAGCAGGAGGGAGCCTCCTATACCTTCTCATCCATGGCCCGGGTCCGAATGGAAGAGAACTTCATACAGAAGATGGAGAGGCCAGGGCCCCAGCTGAAGGGCAAGATATACGATTACTATGTGGAATCCACCTCTCGGGTCACATCTGAGCTGGCCTCCGGGACAGCAGCTCTGGCTGAACCTCCCTCCCCTGGGCCAGCACCAAAGCCCCTGGCAATAAGAGCATCCTCCAGAGACCAAGCTGGTGACACAGAAGATGGGGCCAAGGAAGTGGCCTCCCCACTGTCACGCTCTGCATGTGGTTTCAGCAGGAAGAAGAGTCTCCTGCAGATCGCTGAGAACCCAGAGCTCCAACTCGAGCTCGATAGCTTTGGGGCACCTGCTCCAGCCCACCTACAACAGCAAACCCTGCCCAGTCCATCCGGGTGCAGTGGGGAACCCCACGTACAACTGGAGGACAGGACTAATGTCTTCCACATCCCCCTCAGTCCCGCTTCTGCCCTGGACATCTGCCTGGACCTGGGCAATTGCTACGAGGTACTGACCTTGGCCAAGAGGCAGGACCTGGAAGCCCTCAAGGAGGCGGCCTACAAGGTAATGAGTGACAACTACCTCCAGGTGCTCCGCAGCCCAGACATCTACGGGTGCCTGAGTGGTGCAGAACGGGAGCTGATCCTCCAGCGACGGCTCCTTGGCCGGAAATGCCTGGTGGTGGCTGACATGTGCCCCCAGGAAGACTGTGGCAGCCTCTGCTGCTATGACGATGAGCAGGATGCCTGGTACCCACTGGCCCAGCTGCCAGCTGAGGCTGTGTCCCGGGGATGTACTGTCTGCAGCCTCTTCAATTATCTCTTCGTGGTGTCTGGCTGTCAGGGGCCTGGGCACCAGCCCTCTAACCGTGTCTTTTGCTACAACCCTCTTACGGGAATCTGGAGTGAGGTGAGTTCGCTAAACCAGGCCCGGCCTCACTGCCAGCTGGTAGCCCTGGATGGCCACCTGTACGCCATCGGAGGAGAGTGTCTGAACACTGTGGAGCGTTACGACCCTCGCCTGGACCGCTGGACCTTCGCCCCGCCCCTCCCCAATGACACATTTGCCCTGGCACACACGGCCACGGTGTGTGCCGATGAGATCTTTGTCACAGGCGGCACGCTGCGCTACCTGCTGCTCCGTTTCTCGGCCCAGGATCAGCGCTGGTGGGCCAGCCCCACAGGCGGCAGCAAGGACCGCACGGCCGAGATGGTGGCTGTCAATGGCTTCCTGTACCGCTTTGACCTGAACCGCAGCCTGGGCATCAGCGTGTACCGCTGCAGAGCCAGCACGCGGCTCTGGTACGAGTGCGCCACGTTCCGGACGCCTTACCCGGATGCCTTCCAGTGCGCCGTGGTGGACACCCGCATCTACTGCGTGGGGCGCCACCGCACGCTCTGCTTTCTGGCTGACCACATCTCACCCAGGTTTGTGCCCAAAGAGCTTCAGCACTTTCCATCCCCCCAGGGCATCCTCCTGCCCACTGTCCTGACCCTGCCTTGCCCCACAGTGCTTCAGACCAGGGTCTAGCACCCACTCTGCAGGCTCCCCATGACAACCAGAAGGTAGAACCCCAACCCTGCCTGTTGCTCTGGGAGCGCAGAAACTTAGCTATAAAAAGAAGAATTCCAGCCCCACCTCCTGTGGCTTCAGAGTCTCAGGTGTGTCCTTCCGCTCTGTGGACTGCTGAGGCTTGCTTCACAGAAAAAAACTAGTGAAGCTAGGGACCAGCATTCGGAGGCAGAGAGCATCGCATCTCCAGGGATGACCATCATCTTGCTCCAGATCTGAATTCCTGGGTGCTATGCCAGCACCCCATCAAAGCTTAGGGCAATGCCTTATCCAACCACAGCTTTAGGTGCTCTCAGAGACCCCCTCAAGCTATTCCCTCTGGAAATGGGCTGGGCCCCTGTGAGCCTCCTGTGTCCCTTCCTAAACATGACTCACTGGGCCCAGCCTTTAACGTGCCCAGAAGCACCTGGGGTACAGATGGGAACATTCAAAGGAGATGGGGTTTGAGCAGAATTGGAAAGAGCTGGGGGTTCCACAGGAGAGAGGGTTGAAGCTGTTGACCAGCTGACGTTGAAAGTACCCACTTGGGGCTGGGGAGATAGCTCTGAGGCACAAGTGCCTGCTGGGCAAGTGCAAGGTCGTGAGTTCGAACCCTGGTCCCACCAAAAAAAAAAAAAAAAAAAAAGAAAGTACCCACTGGTCTCTCTTGTCTGAAGAGTAAATTTACCCAGCCCCATATTTTTCTTGTTCCGTGGAATTCCAGGAAGGAGAAACCAGCCATCTTCTCATAGAGATTTATTCACAAAAGGATGGATTCTGTAAACAACAAAGTCTCAGGGAAGGAGAGGCTGGTGTGGGCTGGTGTGACCCAAGACCACCTTTTCCCAGGTCCCTGCCCACACACACTGCTCCCTGACCCCAACATTCTTGCCCTGGACCTCAGGATTCTTTTAGGTGACCAGCCTCTGTCTGGAAACAAGGAAGCCATCATCTGTCAGCATTTCAGGGTTGGGGAGATGGCATAATAGGGCTGGCTCCCCCAGCACCACGTGGTCACCCCATTAGGCTCACTAGTCAAGGGTGGACCAGGGAAGGGCCAATCCATTATACAGCTGCAGCACTGGAAGACTCCATTGGCACATCCAGACACTCCTTTCACATGTGATTTGGTAAATTCTGCAATAGAGGAGACCCAACCTCAGGAAGGTATGCATTCTTGCTGGAAGGAAGGGAACAGGCTGGGTCCATTCTACTCCGATAGCCCTTATTCCCTCTCCAAGAGGCAAAGATCTTGACCTTGGCCTGAAGCAGAGAGACTTGGGACAGGGCCTGGCATATGAGAAGATAGGGATGCTTTGGACCTCAGTGTTCCTGCAGGTGTTGGACTCTTTGGAGAAGATGCAGAATTAGAGCACAGCATGAAAAAGCAGTTGTTATGGAGATGAAAAAAGAGCTCTTATTGGGCCACACAAGGCCACTGTCCCTAGTCTAGGGCATGGGAAGATGAGATAGCTAAATTGATTCCTAGATTAGAGGTTGTGAAGGAAAGCTGGCTGGGACCGTGGCTGGCCCCAGGGAGAGAAACACTCAGGCCTGGGCCTTCAAGGGATGGGGCCAGGAAGGATGGTGTCAGCAATCAGAGGCAAAGGAGACACTGACATTGTGATCCCAGTAGGATCGGGTGTGCTTGGAGGCAAAGCCCATTTGGAGGCTGGAGCAGCTGGACCTAGGCCCAGGTAAAGGAAGTGTCCAGATGCAAGAAGGACAAAGGACCACTCTAGGGACACATTTGGAAGCACACTGCATACTTATGGTGGGGACCAGGGAGATGATTGCCAAGGGAAGGCAGCATTTGTTCTGGCTCCCAGTTATAAGGGGTATGGTGGTCATAATGAAGAGGAAACCTGAGACTAGGCTGATTTAGAGGAGAGGTGCGCAATACAGCTCATCTACCTCTCTTAGGGTCCCGGGCAGGCATCACTAATTGATGCCCTATCTCTTCCAGAAGAATCCTTATAATGACCTCAAACAATTCCCACCCAATGTTCCAGCAGTCATTGTCATTACCAGTAGATCAAAGCTGTTATACTCATCCCCACTGATCTGGGTCCCTGGAGCTAGGTTTAGGAACAGAGATGTTCGGGACATCACGGTGAAGCAAGGTAGCTCTGGGAACCTCAGAAGATTCTCCATGGGTATGATGCCAGGATCCACACACTCACTGGTGAAATAAGTGTGTATAGACTAGACTATTGGACCAGACACTGCTCTAGGGACTGGTGACATAAGCAGATCTCTGCCTAGTTTAGGGAAATGAGCAATATGGTAAAACAAGCATAGAGAAGAACGCTTAGAGTCCATGTTGCATGAGCGCTAAGGGGAAAGGCTGAGGGAAGGGACGGCTCTTTCCAACAGTGCAATCAGCCTCTTTGGCTGGCTGGAATCTGAGCAGGGACCCCAGTGGAAATTTGGGATAGGCACAAGCCAGGAGGGGGGAGGCCCACTCTAGCCACACCTCAGCAGACGGAGAGGACCAGGATGCCCCCCACCCCCCAGCACACCATCTTCATGTAGACAAAAGGCCCAGCTATTCTGATTTTATCTTAGCACAAGGGAAGGAATTTGACCCCACGCACAGACCTCTGGTGTGGAACAAGCTACTTCCCCGAGGAGAGAAGCAGAGTTCACACTTTTAAGGGTGAGAGAGGATGTCAGACCAGGATGGTGCAGATGTCACGCCCACTATGCAGCTGAGTAACAGCTCAAGGATGACTTTTCATAGGATCAGAGTCCAGGAGTTCTAGGTGACCTTGTTTAATAGCCTAGGGTTATTGGCCTCTTGGAGAAAAGTGTGCTCTATTGCTTGGCTTTCTGTGGATCAACTGTCTTGCCTTTCCAATAAGAGCTCTTTCTTCTTTAGGAAAGCAAAAATAATTAAGTCTGAGTTGCCTTCTACTTTAAGCCAGCCTTGCCTATTATAGAAAAAAAAAATTGGAAAATAGGGAAAAGTATTTTTTAAAAAAAAAAAAAACCTCATTTTTGCCACCCAAAGACACCCCCTCCTGTGGTGCATGCGTTCCCCACTCCTGAGTGGTTTTTGTTCCGCTCAATTTTTGCATAGGTGTGATTATGCTGAGTCTACAGTTCAGCTGCTTCCTTTCTTCATGAAGCATTTTAGAATAAGCATTTTCCTGTGTTATTACAAACCCTCAGTAAACACCATTTCAATAGTTGCACAATATTCCACCGAGTGAATGTATCACGGTTTATTTAAACACTCCCCCCTCCTGTTGGGCCTGTGGATATTTTTCCCCGGTTGGTTTCTTTTTGTATCATAAATAAAACGTCCCTTGTTTTCTCGTCTCCTTTCCTGGGCTTCTATCAATATTTACAAGAAAAGCCCAGCTTAGGTCCTGTCTGGAAAAACGGAGTGGCTGAAACAAACACAGAAGCCAGAGCAGCATTTGCCTAGAGCCGGGGCCGTGGCCAGGTGCAGGGAGCTCCTTTCTCTTACCGATGGGGAGCAGCCACCTCATGGGGCCTGGAAGAGCCAGCCTGGGTCTTAGTGGCAAATCTGGAGTGGCAGAGAGGCTCTGCCTGCCTGTGTCACCCCTTACCTGGAGAAGCTTCTGGGCCCCATCCGCCTCTTCCTCCAGGAGTCTCCTGAAGCTGTGGCTACAGCCAATAGAGGTGCCCTAGGCAGGTGCAGTGCTGTAGGCAGAAACCGGGAGATGAAACAGCTGGAAGGAGAGGCCTCCGGGGAGCCCAGAGTGGGAAGAAACGAAGGAAGCCTCTACAAATAACTTCTGGCCTGCGGTCGGTTGAAAGGTGGGATGTGGGTCAAAAACTAAAACAAAAATGAAAAGCCACAGAAGAGTCTAACTTGTCTTTTTGTGTGCAGAGGGGGAGGTGGAGATATGGATTTTATGCCAATAACAGCAGCAGTGTTCTCAGCACCAGGCGGTGTGCAAACCACTGGAGAGAAGGTGAGGGGGGGGGTGTCCCTCGCTGAGTCTGCAGGGCCCTGTGGCCCACAAGGGCCGCTCCTCCTCATGGGACAGAGGAAAAATGGGCCAGGCTGTGCCCAGAGTTCAACAGGACTGTTCAATACCTATGGAGTTAAATGATTATTAATAATTATAACACTAGCCTTTGTATCACTCAAATCCTAGAGGATACAAATGTAATCATGGTTAATCCATTTATTGACTCTCAGGACTCATTGCTCTCTCCAGTCATACAAGCTCATTAGTTTTAAACTAATTTTTATTTATTT